>VDFB02004500.1:0-108383 GCA_007258455.2 Sequoia sempervirens | reverse complement strand
ATCATGAAAGGCTCTCAGAATTGTATCCCTCAACTCGGAACCAGGAACCAGAAAAATCAGCCCCTTGTAAATGATCAAGTCATCTACAACGGTGTACCTACTATCCTGCTCTGTCCCATCAATAATGCTAGAAGCCCATGGGTTCTTAGCATACTCAGTAACGATCTGATGCCTCCAATCCTCGGAGATCTGTGCCATAGCATTCAACTGAGGTCTGCGAGACAAGGCGTCAGCTACAACATTCTGCTTCCCCTTAATGAAGGTGATATCAAAATCATATGATTGCAGTTTGCTGACCCATTTTTGTTGCCTCCCATTTAGGTCTCGCTGTCCAAGGAAGTGTTTCAGGCTATTGTGGTCTGTACGCACACTGAACTTGCTGCCTACCAAGTATTGCCTGAATTTAGCCAAGGCATGCATAATGGCTAACATCTCCTTGTCATAAATACTGTAAAACCTCTCAGGACCCCTAAGCTTTCTGCTCTCAAAAGCAATAGGGTGCCTCTCCTACATCAAAACAACACCAATGCCCTCCCCTGAAGCATCGCAAAACAAATCAAATGACTTCGTAAAGTCAGGTAATGCTAGCACTGGATACGAAGTCATGATCACCTTAAACCTGTCAAAGCACTCCTGCGCCTGTGGTGACCAAGTAAAAGCCCCTTTCTTTGTCAAATCAGTAAGGGGTGGGGCGTGGCATGAGAACCCACTAACAAATCTCCTGTAAAAAGCACACAACCCAATGAATCCTCTGAGTTGCGTAAGGTTCTCAGGTACTGGCCACTCAACTATAGCCCGGACCTTTTCAGGGTCCATACTAACTCCCTTGGCACTGATGATGTGCCCCAAATACAACAATTCCGCCATGCCTAGCTCACACTTGGATTCCTTGGCATAAAAGGACTCCTCGGCCAAGATACCCAAAACTGTGTCCAAGTGAGCTAAATGCTCTTCCCATGACCTACTGTACACCAGAATGTCATCAAAGAAGACCAATACAAATCTCCGCAGCGGAGAACTGAAGACCCTGTTCATGGTAGCCTGAAAGGTGGCAGGTGCATTGGTTAGACCGAAAGGCATAACCAAGAACTCGAAGTGATCGCAATGGCACCTGAAAGCGGTTTTCTCAATGTCCTGCTCCCTCATCTGAATTTGGTGGTACCCGGATCTCAAGTCAATCTTCATAAAGAAGATAGCACCGTGCAACTCATCAATCAACTCATCGATGCGTGGTATTGGGTACCTGTTCTTAATTGTCCTCTTATTGAGCTGGCGGTAGTCTATGCACATCCGAAGTGATCCATCCTTCTTTTTCACCAAAACAACCGATGAAGCAAAAGGTGACTTGCTAGGTCTAATATGCCCCATAGCCAATAACTCATTGATGGTCTTCTCTATCTCATCCTTGAGCCATTTCGGATGCCTGTAGGGTGTAATCATAATGGGCTAGCCCTCCTTAGCGATAATATGCTTTCGGTGCCTAAATGCGGAAGTCACCGGGTGGGATAATAAGCTAAACGCTGGAGTGTTTAGTCCTCGATATCGAGATAATGCGGATGGTACTCGCCTGGCAACCTCTTTGTTAATGGCGGCAATAGCATACACTCGCAGCCCAATCAACCATATCATGATGAATGAGTCTCTCATCTGCACATCTGAAACCATCCTCGGATTACTCTCTCTAATGGCACGATGACATGGGGTTTTCCATTATTGTGAACTTCATCTCCATGTCTGCGTAGATTAGTGTGAACTCACGAAATCGTGAAACCATCGCCATCCCTAACACCACATCCCGGTATCTCCCATATTAACAACATAGAATTCAGTCTTGAACTCATAGTTGTTCGGCCCGCGTCGGAAGAATCGGTAATCTTTGTCACATTTGAGGGTGTACCCATCAGCCACCTTGACTCGAATACCCTCAAACTCCTCTTTCTGTATACCACGTTTCTCTACCAACCGTGCATCAATGAAATTATGAGTGGCACCAGTGTCGAGTAGAGTGATTACCTTCTGACCTGCTAGGAGCCCGCGAAGTCTAAACGACCCATCTCTCTGAAGGCTAGTCAAATGTGCCTCCTGTAGCTTCCTTCCTCCTTCGTTTTCGCCCTCATTTTCAGACCTGTCATCATCTGAATGCTCAGAATCAGCTTGCTAGTCTGACAGATCAGATTGCTCTTCTCCCTCATAAAACCATTCCATCTGATTGTTTTTAACCTTGGGACGAAGCGGGCATACATGTTTTTCATCATAGGGTGCCTTGCAACAGAAACACAATTTTTTCTTCCATAGATCATTCGGTGTTTCTCTGTCAAAGGGTGGTGCATTTTGTCTCTTAGGATCGGGTGGATCCCTCTTTCTGTCAAAAGGCCTATTCCTGTCAAAAGATCTATTAGGCCTCGTGTAGGGTGTCGAGCCTAAAGTGAACTTGTTGCGAGGTGCTGCAAGCTCCATGTTACGTGCCTTCCTCATGGCCTCTTGAAGAGTAGGAGGATCAAATGCCTTGACCCAACCTCTCATAGGCTCCATCAAATCCTCGACGAAGAGAATAACAAGTCTTCGTTCTGAAATGCCTATCACCATGACTGCAACCCTCTGAAACTCACCGACATAAGCATCCAAACTACCTGTTTGTCTGAGCTGAGCTAGCTCCCTGAAGTAGAGTTCTGGATCCTTCTTGTCAAAACGCTCTATGAGCCTGCTGGTGAACTCCTGGTAAGTAGTGACTGCATGATGGCCAAGTGTGTACATGCCATGTTGCCACCAATCATGCGCCAACCCATCAAGATGCAAAGTAGCAAACTTAATGGCCTCGTCCTCCTGCATAGGTCTCAGTGATAGATAATTGTCCAACTTCTGGACCTAAGACCTCGCTGACGTCTTATCGGAACCATCAAAGTATGGCAAGGTGATTTTGCTAACTGCATACTGTAAATCCCTACTGTAAATCCCTGTTCACCCGTGGCTATGGCTGCTAGTGCTGAGGAGTGCTACGGTCAAATCTACCTCCCCCTCTAGGTTTATGCACATCCATAAACTCATGAAAAGACAACGCCTACCTGATCTTAGGTGCTAATGATAGATACTCACCATGAAATCTAGTCACATCCGCCACTGACATGCCGTTATGTGGCTGAAACTCCTGATGGTGCCCCTGCTGCTCTGCCTCCGGAGTCGAAGGTGGGGTCTCTCTAGATATGAATGTAGGTTGTCAAGGCCTACGCTCATGATAGATCGGGAATGGCTGCCGTGGTGCTGATGCCAAAGGCTGGTCCAAGTCTGCAGTCCTGCTCGACTGTCCGATCTGAATATAGTGCGGCTAGGATGGAGTATACTATCTAATAGTGCCCATCAACTGGGACATCATGTCCATCATATTATCGTGCCTGCGCCTAAACTCCTCATCACTAATATCACCCTCTGCATGCGCTTTCCCTAAATCCCTAAGTGACTCTGCAGGGATCTCACGGTCTGCCATCAGTGTTGTGACACTGTTCTCACTGTTGTTAGAGCTAGATCTATGAATACTCCTGATACTGTCTCACCTTCAAGAATAGGTGGACCTGTCCAATCCTCAACTCTGCCTGTTCCTATACCCTTAGTATAGTGAATGATGTCTCTACTTATGAAAAAGCATCCAAAAAGCACTCTGTTTACTGAAAAAGCAACTGAAAAAAGCACAGGATGGCAGGAAAACTGTGCTCTGATACCACTGTAAGAGACCAGGTGTCTCTCAACCCAATCACTGACTGATTATGTAAGGTTTTGTTTGTTTTCGAGATTTTATGATTTTTTGATGGTTTTTTGCAGCAATAAGGAATTTGCGATTTTGAGAAATAAATGCAATTAAATTAATAAATAAATAGCAATGCATCAAATAACTCCCAGAGCAATGGCAGATGATTTTATTATCATTATTGAACAATTACAATGCTTCCCGGAATAGAAGAAGTGAACAAATGAATTTATTAGAAGAACCTGGTTATTGCTTGCAGCCGCCTCGAAGAATGAAGAAATGTACGGCCTAGCTTAGATCTTGATTTTTGTTCCCAGATAACAGCTGAAATAGATTTCCCTTGTTGGTGCGCCCAAGATAATGAAGACTGGAGGCTCAGAAGATAGGCATTTTGGATGCCAGAGAAAAGACGTCCTTTCTGCAACAAGTATGGCCTGTCAACAGCATTAATTGCAGCCGTACCTTTTCTTGGGAAATGTGCCAGATGCAAAACACTGATACTCTCTAAAGGCGATTCTTCCTGATGAACAATAGAACCAAATACTGAATGAAAAACTTCACGGTGAGCTCTGTATGACTTCTGGATAAAGCCACGCTGATGGACAATCTTCAACTGGTATTTCACAGCCTCAGTATGTCAGATCTCGAAGAGGGAACGTTCTTCAAAATCGAATGTCTGCTGAAACCCTAGGTTCGCAAACCCCAATACTCAAAGAGAGAATAAGACAAATTGAATAATCATAACATAAGAGTTCGATTTGTCTTGGCAGTATATATATAACCTCTCAAAAATTCGACCCAAGCATCTTGTAATAATCATTTAAATAAATGATTAAATTCGCCCTTCTTAACTTAGGAAAAATATTAAATAAATGGCGTCCATCTTTTAATGAATAAATAATTATTCATTACAATAAATATTCCTCTTTATTATAAAGTATTAAAAATACTTTATAATATGCCATTAATCATTAATATTTAAATATATTAATAAAGTGACTTTATAACATAAAGTCAAAATATTAATTATTTAATAATCATTAAATGCTCCATTATTTTCCATCTGTCCATCAAACTGACAAACTGGGTCGACTCTGAGCTAACCAGCTGAACCACGCCCCTTGCCCAAAATAGTAGCCGCCTGACTGACTTACTATAAATAGTAAGTATTGAAAAACCTCTCCGAAGGACTCTGTGAAGGCCCAACTGAATCAACTGAAAGAGTAATGTTCCCGAACACCAGATAACTGCCACAAATGATCCTCTACACACATCTGTCAGCCTACGAGGATCAAATGATAGGCTAACCACAATCCAGCTGAACTGACTAGGAAGGGGACATCACAAGAGGCCTCAAAATTGAAGAGTTTGAAGGCTTCAAAGTCATGGTGGCGAATGGCTTCACAATCACTTGCACTCGTAAGATTTCAAACATGTTTATCTAGTTGGGCAACTATGAAGTCAAAGATGACTTCTATGTTGTGAGCATTGGTGATATGGATGCAGTTCTTGGTATCTAGTGGGTACAATCTCATGGAGAGATCACTCTAAACTTTCAAACCATGGAGCTGAAGTTTACATCAAAAGGGAAGAAGGTGGTTTTGAGAGGGATGTCAAATGGAGGCCCTCATATAGTTTCATTCAAAAGGATGGAAAGGTGGATTCAACATGATAAGGTAGAGTGGGAAGTAGAGTGTGTGGTCATGCTTTCCAATCCTTTAGAAGATATGAGACGCTATCATCTTGATGTGCAAGGTTTGCTCTCCAAGTGAAGCAAGGTTTTTGGTGGCATTCCTCTTGGGAGACTTCCTAAAAGGGGGATTGAACATGTGATTGAAGTTGAAGAAGGAGCAAAACCAGCTATCACTACTCCATATTGGCATCCGTAAAGGCACAAGGATGAGATCGAGAAGGCCATCAAAGAACTCTTGGAGAGGAGATCAGTGGTTTTGGTGAAGAAGAAGGATGACACAATGCGCGTGTGCATAGATTACCGAGCACTCAACAAGAAAACTATCAAGAACTGGTATCCTATTAGGATTGATGAGCTACATGGAGGTTTACTTCTCTAAGATAGATCTTAGATCAGGCTATCATCATATCAGAATGCAAGAAGACATAGAGATGCCTTTAGATGCCACTTTGGGTATTATGAGTTCTTAGTCATGTGTAATGACCCCTTTCTGGTGGAAGCACCTGATTCTAAAATTTTGCACTCAAGGTGTTCTCAAGGAGACATTAGAAACGTTAGAGATCAGTGAATTTCAATAATGGTATCAACTAAGATCAAGATTGATATAAATATTTCATTCTCATCTACTGAATATCTACTTAACTAGTTATCCTTAAGGACATTGACTATATCATGAGAGCTCATGTAGAGACATGAATCCATTTCCCAATAGATCAATAGATCTCATTACTTAGATAATACCTTAGTGTGAATTGGCATTTGATCATCAAATATATGAATCACAATTTATATATAGCAACCATACTTATATATATTCTCAATCCTCAACTGAATGATTCCTTAATCCTAAATATATTTAGATGTGATTTCCCACATAACATACTATACAACATCAATCATAGTTTATTTAAATATATTCTCAGTTTATTATTAACTTCCTAACTTACCTTGCCAATCCACACTGAGCTCATAATGTATTGAATGGATCTCATTGCTTAATTTTATAAGTATTCGTTTCTTCTATTTAATTCTATGGATAAGATACGTACCTCTTGTGGCCTTACCCATCTACAGACGGCTTACCTTCCAACCCGATGAATAGTTTGGTGATATGAATATAAGTAGTGACGTATCACAACTTGCAATATCTTCCTGAAGGGTTCGTGGTTTCTTCCCAGATATTTATATATGTATCTTTTCCTCCCGTGTATAGCATCTTGAACCTTGCTTATGCAATTTCTTCAATATCGTTACTCGGCTTGCAGCCAAATGTCCTCCCTATCCTATATTCTGTGTGATTTTTGGAAACTCCGATAACGTCAAAATGGTGTGAGTAGCTTAAAGAAAACCCATATTATCTTCCTTATTTGTCCTTGTTCTGTCTGAGTCTCCCAGATATCACGTCCTCCTGCAATCAACCAACTATGGCTGTCAAATGCTATGAACGACTTTATTGGAATATTTTCCATGCCTGTCTCCATGCTTGGTGAAGAAGGCAACTCCAATTCCATTCGATGCCCTTTGTTAGGTATATAATCCTGTATTCCTCTCCTTCTTGTTCTAGCCGGATTCACCTGTAGTGTTGTGCCAGCCACGATTCTCCCAGCGGCCAACTATTCCCGTTATGGCTATTCACAAAAGTTTACGCCTTTATATTTTAATGTTTCCCCATATCCTTATTTTTCCATATTTGTTTGGTTGAGGCTTATTTTATATGCATAGAAAGATCACTTCAAGAGATCGCTACTTTTCATTATTATTTTAATAGATTAGTCTCATCAGGGTAGGATAATATTTGATAGTTTTTCGTTTATTACTTATAATGTTATATTGGATAATAATTATATTATTATTATTATTGTATATATTTATAATATTGACTTTTGGTAAATAGATAATATTTGTATTTATAATAATCGTAATTGTCAATATAATATTATTTAATATTTATATTTTATATACTTTAATATTTATTATATCATAATTATTACAATATTTATAATTGTAATATTGTCTTGGAATTATGAGATATCAAATGGCTAGCTATTTAATTATGCTTCTAAAAGTCACAAGTTTCGAGGACATGACATCATGCCTTTTGGGTTGACTAATGCGCCCACAACCTTTTAGTCTTGCATGAACAGGGTGTTCAATGAGCAGTTGAGAAGTTTGTGCTAATCTTCTTTGATGCCATCTTGATCTACAGTGTCGTGGGAAGAGCATTTGAAACATTTAGAGGAGGTTCTTAGCATTTTGGAGGCTGAATCTTTGTATGCCAAAGAATCCAAATGTGAGTTTGGAATGATCCAACTTCTATATCTTGGTCATGAGATCAGCTCTAAGGGAGTTAGTGTGGATCGAGAGAAGATTAAGGCTATCTTGCCTCACTCAATTGAAGGGGATTTTGGGTCTTTGTGGGTTATGTAGAAGGTTTGTGAAGGGCTCTTCTCATATGGCTACTCCTCTCACGGATCTTGCCAAAAAAGGGGCATTTACTTGGTCAGAAAAAGCACAGAAGGCCTTTGATCAATTCAAGCACCTTGTGGGTTCATGTCCCATTTTGGCTATACCAAACTTCTCCAAGCCTTTTGAGCTTTAGTGTGATGCTTCGAGATAAGGGTATTGGTGTTCTAATGCAAGACAAGCATCCTATTATCTTTGAGAGCCGAAAGTGGAGGGGTGTAGAGAGGACATACTCCATTTATGACAAAGAGATGCTTGCTATCATGCACCCCTTGGCCAAATTTTGACAGTATTTGGTTGGAGGAAAGGTCATTATGAAGACTGATCATAACAGTCTTAAGCACTTCTTGCATCAGAAGGATCTCAATGACAAACAATAGAAGTGAGTGAGTAAGCTTCAAGCTTACGATTTTGACATAGAATATGTTAAGGGGAAGAATAACATAGTGGTCGATGCCTTGTCAATAAGGCCACATTTGAGCTCATTGATGGAGATTATAGCTGATTGGAAGGAGCAGATCATTGCAGAGTATGCTAAGAACTCCTTTGGTTCTATCATAATTGATGGTACCTTGCATGATGATAGGTACAAATTGGTGAATGATTTGATATTATAAAAGGAAAGAATCTTCTTGGTGCCTAATCGAAGCTCAAAGTGACGGTTCTCCAATCATTTCATGACATTCCCTTGATTGGTCACCAAGGCTATTTCAAAACTTACAGGCATATTTGGGAGAGATTTTCATGGAAGGGGCTCAAGGATGAGGTCCTTCACTATGTTAAGGAGTGTCAAATCTGCCAACAAAATAAAAATGAGCACACTTTTCTTGCTGATTTGTTGCAAAACTTGCCCATTCTCAATCAAAAATGGGAAAGTATCTCCATGGACTTCATTACGGGCTTGCCTATGGTGCAAGGGAGAGAGTGCATATTGGTAACTGTTGATAGATTGACGAAGTTTGCACATTTCTTTGCCATTACCACTGCATTTACAATAGCTCAGGTTGCTGATTTGCTCTTCAGAGAGGTGTTTAGATTGCATGGGCTGCCCAAAAACATTGTGAGTGATAGGGACAACGAGTTCCTAGGCACATTTTGGTAGGAGATTTTCAGATTGAGTGGTACGGTGCTTACTCGAAGCACTGGTTATCACCTACAGACGGATAGACAAACCAAGATTGTGAGCAAGTGGCTTGAAGGATATCTCAAAAATTTTGTTTAAGGACAGCAGAAGGCTTGGGTGAGATGGGTGGATTTGAGAGAATACTGCTTTAATTCTTCATATCAAATTTCCATCAAAATGTCTCCAGCCACAGCTTTGTATGGGTACGAAGCTCCTAGCTTCATTGATTTGCTTTTTGGTGATAGTAGAGCCCCTCAAGCGAGGGATATGTTGCAATAGAGCCAAGACATTTTTAAATCTTTGAAGGACAATCCCAAAATCAGCAGAAGATGTATGCTGATTAGCAGCGTACTGAGTGTGTATTCGAGGTTAGCGATATGGTCTATCTGAGATTTCAGCCATATAGACAATCCACTCTCAAGAAGAGTGGAGTGGAGAAGCTTAAGCCACGTTTTTTATGGGCCTTTCAGGATATTCAAGAGAGTTGGAGAGGTGGCTTATGAGTTGGAGCTACCCGAGAGTAGCAAATTTCACAATGTCTTCCATGTGTCATGCCTCAAAAAGGCGGTTGGGCACAATGCTGCTGCTTCTACTTGTAGAGGAGGGGGACTGGTTGCTCCGAGACCCCAAGTCACGGGAGGGTCCTAAGCAACAGGTTGCCCTGATCTACCTTAAGCTTTGGTAAGAGATTCGAAAGGTAAGCATTTAGGGTTGAAAAGGAAGAGCAATCTAGTTGCTACTGTCCCTCTTCTAACTCGAATATTTCAGGGGGTCAAATGAGCTGATTCCCAGAATTAAATCTGCAACTCAGACAACTCATTTGCCTGAGGACGACAGCACAAGACACAGAGTCCAATGTGGTGTGCTGGCGTCTCAATGGGGCGCTGGCGTCCGTACAGACAGAGAGTGAGGAACAGACAAAAACACTAGGAGACAAGCTAACAGGTTGACTGACAAATTTTTTGCTATAACAAAATGTAAAGAAAGTGCAGAAACAGAGTACACCAAGAAGAATACTTTAACTAGCCTATCCTCGAATTGACAAAGAAGGATAAGGAAGCAATACCAAACATCGTGCAACTTGATTCTTTGAATAGCTCCAACCAAGATGTACCTACACACAAAAGAGCAGAAAAATGTTGGGGCTCTGTTTAGAGGACTGCCTCAGTTAGTCCCTCTCTTTGGTGTTTCCACCTCCACGGACAACCAAATAACAACGATTGTATAAAAAGATGATAAAGAGAGTATAGAAAATGAAATACCAAGCAATACTCAAACAAAAATATGCTGCAATACAAATACGATAATGCAAAAGTGAATGAAAATGCTGGATATCACCTTCTCAACCACGTGCTCTCAAGGCGAATGGAGGGAGGAGCGAGCTTGCAAGCTTCCCAAAGCCAATGCTGTCGCAACAAAGGAGAGAGGGAGCCAAGAATGCAGCAACTTGCAGCATCAATGGAGGTGGTGATGCTTGAAAGTGAGTGTAGAAGCCAAGGAGTTGCTAAGAGAGTCTAGAAGTTATGAAGAAGCTGAATGGAATGAAGAGTTAGATAATTTGAAGGCAAAGGAGGCAAAAAGCCCGTTTGAAGTTGGTCAAGGGAGCAGCAAACGTTACACTTTGCATCCAATGGAGGAGTGTAACGTGTTTGTGGATTCTAGAGGAAGGAATCCTATCAGGACGAACATGCTTCATGCGGATGTTTGCGTGCTGTGCTAGCCTCCCAGGCAGAAATTCCTCCACCGACACACAAATGAGTTGCCAAGTTGACAAAGAAAGGTGGCGGGTGTAAGGATTGCATCATCGAATTTAATTCTCTAAGGCATGGGTTAATGTAAATGTGGAATTTGTCTAGGGGTGCAAATTCACGCCATTACATTTTGCCACCACTTTAGCGAGCATACGCATCAATGAATGTGAAGAGAAAAACCTGAAAAGCATATACCTAAACCATTGAGGAAGCTAGTTGACTGCAATTTGACATGCTTGAACGTAGAGGAGAGAGAGAGATGGCTCCACAGGTACTTAGTCCTACGGAAAGTGAACAAAAGCTTTGAAGGTGCTTGGTCGTGCAAAAGGTGAACAAAGGTTCTACAGGTGCTCGGTCCTGCAAAATGAAAGCACTTCACAAGTGCTCTGTCTTGCAAAGGAGGTGCCACAGGTGCTTGGTCTTGGGGTGGCCGGAAATGAAAGGCTCCACAGAGTCTGATTGACCCTTATAGGTGCTCGGTCTTGCAAGGCAAGCTCGACGAGGTGCTCAATCCTCAAAGCTTGATTGTGAAAGCAACTTCATAGGTGCTCGGTCTTGCAAAGCAACATGTTAATCTGTAGACAAAACATGTTAGGTAAGCAAAAGTCACGTAGACAATCATATCACAGAACAAGCAATTGAAGGAGAAGTTTTCAAAGGGGTCCCTCGGGAACTCTTCAAAATAGCAAGGTGTCCGTTCAGAGGGACACTCCATTTGAAAAGTGATGACATCTTTCACAAACAATCCTGTCATCAAGGAATCCTTTTGAAAGATTCTCTTTGGTTAAGGAATCCGAAAAAAATAATGGCCTCCTCGAAGGTGAAGTTTCACTTCTTTTTGCGACGAATTCAATTTCGAAAGAAAATCTTGCTAAGGGGATCCTTATTGAAGGATGTGATTTTTGAAAAATGTAGAAGTCTTTAGCAAGGGATTTGTTGGCCACCAAATACACTTAATTGGAGATCGGAGAAGTAGAAGCCCCCATTAGGATGGTGCATGCGAATCAAAGGACATGGCATACTAAGGAAAGGAAGAAGAGATGCAGAGATGTTGTGGCCCACAATACATGATGAGATGTAGTCGTGGGAATGTTGTCGCACACGCGGGGGACAACACATAAGCACCACAACATCGAGAAGCAAGCAAAGAAGAGAGAAAGATAAACAAAGAAAAATAACAAAGATAAGGAAATCAAGAGACAGGGGGATCTTGGAATCCAGGGTCAGATCTACTCATATATATAGATAGGTAACACATAGTGTAGGAGTGAATGATCATCAATCCCTGGAATTTTCAAATCTAAAGAAAGGCACATGAAGATAAAATAAAAATAAAAATTGGGTCAACATGGAAGGGAGGCCTAAATGCCCTCCCAATACTTTGCATCGTCCCCAATTGTCGAAAATCAAGTTACAACATATAGAAGAATGATGAAACACATAGAGGAAGTTTTCGAACAATCTCACTCCTGTATCCAAGTACTTACGAGGGTGACAAGGGTCCTCCAGGAACATAGAAAAACAAGCATGTAATGCCCAAAATTAAAATTTTTGCTTCATTAAGGCATTTTGTAAAGAGTGGTCAAAGTCTTGTAAAATTTGTCATCAAAAGTTGAAATTTTCTATTTTTAGAAATTTCTAAAAATAGCCACGATTTAGGGTTTTCTGGGTTTGTTGTCCAAGGGATGTTGGAAAATTTTCTAAAAATAGAAATTTTCTATTTTTAGAAAGTGTCTAAAAATAGAATCTTTGTTTCCAAGGCTCTAACTGATTTTGATTGGTTTAAAACACTTCCTGATCAAGTTGGTCCAGTCAGAATCGTCAAAAGGTTAGTTTTTCTCTGGCGGGTCTATTCTACTTTTTCAGAAGGCAAAACATTAGCTCCGAAGTCATCAATGGAGGAAGGTCAACTTCCAGGTGTTAGATTCAAAGTCTCAAATGTTGCATAGATGACGTGAAATGGCGAAAGATGCACACAGAATGGTGAACGAAGGAGGGAAATTAAAAAAGTTGAACATTGTTAAAATTTTTCTAACACTGGGAAGTCCATGCGCCCTTGTCCAGTCAAGGCATCTAGCAGGCAATGCCTTACCCATTTTTTAGCTTCAGGCATTTGATGCACGAGAAATAGTCACAGTGAATGCAATTGGTGAATGTGAAGCAGAGAGCGGAGGAGTCAATGAAAATTGAATATCATGGAAAAATTAACTAAGTTTGGGATGCTTGGGCATCCCTGTCCAAAAAGGGCGCCTAAGATATCTTGCCCTAGTTTATTTTTGCCATTTTTTAGATAACTTGCAATTTGACCTGTTAGCCCAATTTAGATCTAGTCAAATGTAGTGAAAAGCAGTTTTAGGGTTGGGAAAGTTGGAGATCATCTCAAATATGTTTAGGCTCTTTAATGAATCCATCATCCAGTTTAGAGGATTTGTTGGACAATGAAAATTGCAGATCAAATGGAGGCATTTTAAGCAAAACGAAAAAAGTCAAAACAAAATTGAAAATCTTAGAAATTTGATTATCTAGAAGACTTGGGCCCTCTTGTCCAAGAAGGGCTCCGAACTCCTCAACACTTAGAATATTGCGTTTTTTGAAAAATGTCCAAATTCCTTCGTCGGCCCAGTTCCGACTTTCAAAAAATCAGTCAGATGCAGTAACGGAGGCTGCCAAAAGGCATAATTCATCTCATATATGATCAGGCTTGCCAAAATGACTGACTTTTAGACTTTGTTATTCACTGACTGGCCGGAATCGATGATCAAATAGGGGTCATTGGCTGCATGTAAAACAAAGAAAGTAAAAATTTGAAAATCATTAAAAATTGGCTAAGGCTGGGATGCTTGGGCGCCCTTGGCCAAGAAGGGCGCCCAAGGTTTCATGCCTTAGGAAATTTTTTGATTCTGACATGCCTCATTCCAATTCAGTTTTCGACAATAGCTTCAAGCGTTTGCAACCACGATCAGATGACGTCGGAGGCTGTTATGAAGCTAGGATGTCATGTCCCTCAAAATTGTAGCATTGAAACATAGATCATCGAAAACAAGATAAATAAAATACATATTAAAAAAACATTAACTATTAATATTATTATAATTATAATTATCAAAGATAATATTATAATTATAAATATTAAATATAATATTGTAAATACCAAAATATAAATACTAAATATTATAATAATGACTCACATTATAAATATTAAAGTATAAATGCTAACAATTTAGATATTATTATTATTAAGATCCAGAATAAATAAATGTAACTATAGAATCTGATATTATTATTATAATATAATAATAACTAAACATACAATATATTAACCATACAAATATAAATAATTATAAATAATGGCAGCATACAGCGATTATGTTACACTCATAAAAGCACAGCAATGAAGTAAATAAAGAAACAAAGATTAATACAAAGAAAGTAAACTCAGCCTCAAACTGATTAAAATTAAGTTTGTGTTAGCAAAGGCAACAATCACTTTATAAAAGGTAATCTCTTTTGAGAGAGAGACGCATCCCTCCACATAATAGCATAAGTGTATAAAAATAAGATTGGTGTGGGGAGAAGGAAAAATATATCATGGGAAAATAAAAAATCATTGTGGCGGGCAGAAGTAAGGAGAAGGGATCATCATGTCTGGAAAAGAACAAAGGAATAGAAGGACGGGTTGACTCTGCAGTTCGATTTAAAAGGTAAGGGACTGCTGTCTACAGAAATAGGTAAGTCAAAATATATGTTAAGATCAATCAAATGTGAATAAATAAAAACGAATGGATGTTTAGGGATTTTATAATATGTATGATTAACATATATATATATATATAAAATAGGGTTGCTGCATATACATGGTAATTCGTATGTTTGATAAATAAATTATTTACACTAAGTTACTTACCTAATCAATGTGATCTATTGATGTTCTTTGATAAATTCATGTTTATATAAATTCTCTTAGCATAGTATAATTATGGATAACTTGTGAGCATGATAATCATTAGATGCAATTGTTTGTATCATCAATCAACCATGTAGATGGTTGAGGGGAGGGATAAGTGTGTGTGGACACTGTAAAAGGATTACAGCAGCATTCTAAGGTATGTTCAGTATATTTTAAACCAAGAATCATGTCTGTAGAATTAATATAACTGGTCAATGAGGGGAATGTATATGACTGCAAGTAGAGTTGATTTATATGGAATCTATAGATAGTATTTTCTCACATAACTATATCATCATTAAATGGGATGCATATTTATAATTGATCAATATAACTGATTTAATATGAAGAAATACATCAATATACATAATATACATATAAATATATCTCTAATCTACATTCAATTAAGATTTAAATCTAATATGTTTCAGTCATAGGAGATGGGAAATAGGAGGTGCAGAAGGGGATAGCAGGTGCTAGAGGCTTTCTAAGTACCCCACCCACAATGATGACTGGCGGTCTGCCATTGTTGGGCCAAGAGGGATCGCCGTATCCACCCTTGGGCTTGGTAGGAGCACTCTACGGGCATCCCATTGCAACCATCCTATTCAACCATACCTATGATTGAGAAAACAAACAGTAATGACTTTGGCAGAGTATTATTAAGTCATAATAATTGAATGAAATCACACAATCAATTGTTGTTTAGATAGAGCTAATACTAAGCTAAGTCAAATATAATTCAATTCTTTTTCCTTATTTCTTGCATTATTTGTTGATAGGATCAACTTAAATTAAGGGTCATTACATGGGGATCACTTCAGCAGTGGTTAAACAAGAAATTGCCATGGTCAAACAGGTTTTATCAATTGGCAGCCTCAGATTGCTGATCGTCAAAGTTGGAGGCAGGCCTTGTCGGAAGTAGAAACGAAGAGAAAGATGAAAATAATGAAAAATTGACTAACATTGGAGGAGCTAGGTGCCCCTGTGCAGTCAACACTCCCAAGAGTTCATGCCTTAGCCATTTTTCGGTCTCCGTTTTTCGTTGATGAAAATCGTGCCTTCATGCATACATGCTTTTTGCAGCTATAAAAGAGGAATTCACCGTTTGATGCAAACGAAGTCATTTTTTGATGCAAACAAAGTCAGATATTTTTGCATGCATAGTTTCTATTAGACTCCAAAATAATAGGGTTTTGCATGAAAGTGCTTTTTATCTCCAAACCCTATTTAAGAAAGCTTTTAGCATTCATTTTTCATAATTTATAGGTTGGCTTTTAGAAGAAGAAAGATAAAATTTTCTTCTCATCAAGATTTGGAGGCTCAAACGAAGTGCTTTTTTAGTGTTCTTCGTGGATTCGAGATTGGGAAGCACAAAAGCACGCTTTTTCATGGTCTGATTTTCTAGGGCATCACATTTCAGAAACAGGTGGTCAGAATTTTAAAGTTTCATCGATCTGGGTATACTTGATTTTCACTTCTCTTGAAGATTGGAGAATTTTTAAAATTTGCATGTTGGCCCCTATTTTTTAGGAGATTGCGCATGTTCGGGAAATCCTCATCTTTTTCAAAATCCGACGATCTGGGTCCCTTTATAATGAGATTGTCTACAAAACCTAAACTTCAGCTTTTTCGAAAATCTGTTTTTTTTTATGGAGAAAAAATCAGCAACCTATTTTTAGTTGTTTGTGCAAAACCTTTCTGAACATAGGCATGTTTATAGTCAAATTTCAAGATTTTCGGCATGCAGTACTCTCCAACAGGAATTAGGACCAAATTAGTGTTGCTCCACGACTTCCTGAGAACTTTCAAAACCAATTTGCATCATTTGTTTCCAGTACTTGATTTGCGTGCTTTGGAAGATGCAAGAAACATTGCAGTCAAGAATCTTGGTCAATCTCGGTTGCTTGCAGCAGCTTAAATAACCATCTTAGTGCAGAGCCTTGAATTCGTAATTGCTTGTGTTAAGCATTACAATCCAACAACATGAGAAATCCAATCAGCAGATGGGTGTACTATTTGCAGTCTCAGGCCAGACGATGTTGAGAAATGTTTTTCAATGCCACCGTGGATAGAAAATTTTGTCATTTTAATTGAAGAATATGAGGTGTGGTATGAGAAAAAGGATAAATACCGAAAAGGAGTTGGGAAAAAGTGGTTGAAAGAGAAGCAAAATACTTTGCCAAGGAATGTTGGGCGTGGTGAATTTAAGGAAGAAATTGCAGCCATGATCACTTTGCTCAATCGAGTCACAGATCAAGCAAAGGCAAATAAGTTTCAGCCTTGGATGTTGGCAAATAAGTTTCAGCCTTGGATGTTTTACATCATTTCCCAGATTATTGACCAAACAAAACACTATGATTAGCTAGTGTTGATCAGTGACAGTCTCTACCGTTAGATGACAGAGTTCTTCAAAGCCCATGAGTTCCATATGATATCTTACCTTGTATATCGAATGGCCTTTCAAGGCAAGTTTAGAGGTTTGAACGTCATTGGAACTTTGGGTGTTCAACATGTGTATGATCATGACCCGTAGTTAAAGTTTTCAAAATCTGAGTGGCATTATAGGCGGGTGAATGATGTTTTCTTGATGCATACTGTGCGAGATTTAGAGAATGAGTTGAATGTATGAATTTTAGCATATGCCAGATTGTGATGGCAAAATGGGCTGGTTGGTTTATCCAATTTCCCACATTCTCCTACATCAGGGTATATGGCTTCTGAGGTGATCTAGTCATGCTACCGAGATATCCAATCGATGAAGTAGTGTTTAGGGAATTTCTAAGGAAAATATACGAAGTTCACACCTTTTTGCGTAACAGGCGCAAGATTGCTTTTAGTTTCCCGGTCGGAATGAGCATTTATAAATGTAGATCATCAGCCGATGCTAAATTGATGAGTGATGAAATATCAAAGTTTGGTGTCAAGTTTGTCAACGAGAGACATTCATATGATCCTCATGGTGTCTTTGCATTTCGTGTTGGTTAGAATCATGCACATATGCCTACAGTTGAAGACTTTTGGGTTAATCGTGCATATGAGTTTGAAGTGCACAAGCGTGGTTACAACAGATGGCTGATTTCTTATCAGAAGATGTGGAAGGCCTCTCAGATGATGATGAGGAAGCCTTACTTCCCATGTATGCCTGAGATTAGATTGATCAGTGATCACTTCCACAAATTAATTGGTTCAACAAGGAGAGCACTTCAACTGAGGAAAGAACGAGCCGAGTTATCAAGAATAGTAGGTTATTCCTGAACAGTAAAAGGACATGAAAGGTAGGTATTCCAGTTGCAGAGCTGCCAATAGTTCAGTCATCTCTACCTTCTTCTAGACCAAAAACCAGAGTGAAAGCTATGAGATCCTCTAGAAAGTACAAAGATCTGTAGAATGCCAAGGAGTTTAAAGGGAAAGATGAAGTCTCCCATTGGGATTTAGCAAGAACAACAAGCAGATCCATCCGAAGGTCTAGTTGAACTAGCACCACAAGTTGAAGCAGTGCCTTCATCTCCTACTTCTCTGAGGATTTCTCCCATTCATATAGATTTAGAAGCTAATTCACTAGTTCACAACATCTCAACGCTGATTCATTCATCAAGAGTTGATTAAACTAGAACTGATCCTCTATAAGAAACCCTCCTGTCCTTGCTATAGGGTTTTAATTGCAAATGATGTTTTTTTGTTTGGTTTTGAATGATATATGATTTTTTTGTATTTTTTATATAATATGCCAGGAGACATAAACAAGAGAAATAGATAAAAGCAACTAGAAAGCTAATGCTGCAAATGAAGCTTTATTAATCAAGGCTAAGATTTGGCAACTGCGGCAATATATTTCCAATCTCCTTCATGGCACTTCACATGCTATTTTGTTGCTTCCACAAATTTTGGGGTCACTAGCAGGTCAACATCAACTAAGTCAATTGGTCATATATGGGAAGCATATACGAGATTTGATAGAGGAATTCATCGTCAGGGGCAGATTTGTACTTACAGAGATATACCAATTGAGGTATAACGCCCATGATCTTCACTCAGGGATCCAAGAGTTTGATCAGCATATGGCAGAAGTGAAACCAATGCATGAAATCATCATTTCTGACTTGAGGACGGCTTATGATTCAGTTGTTACAGAAGAACATAAGAAGAGGATTTTTTCTTGGAGAGAACAACTCTTCAAAGTAAACACCTATGAGAGAATATCTTTAGAGTTGGCTGAATGTAGACAAAAGGTTGTTAATACTCTCAAGTTCATAAGCACATTTGTTTCACAGACCCCTTGTTAATATCTGCATGATGATGGCACTTACTATGATCTTAGTGAAGTACAAACAGAGTTTTAGAATCTCGTCTGCAACAGTTTTGGTAGTGATCCTATTGCCGGCAAGATGAATCACGTTGTCATGATGTTAGCAAAACTTGATAAAGCATGCTAGTTTTATAGGACAAAAATGTAATAAGTAGAAAATGCAACACATGAGACAATGAACACAACAAGATACCCTGGGAAAACCCTCCTTCTCGAGGGAGAAAAACCCAACAAAATATCTCTTATATATTCAAGAATAAGAGCAGAAATCTGCTTACAATAATCAGGCCTTATGCAGGGCCGAACCGCTTACAATAATATATATATATCACTCCCTCTTGAATAAATAATGAATGCCTCTTCAAAGAATCGATTTGCTTCTAAGACATGCAAGTCTGCTGCTAAGTCATGCGAATTTGCTGCTAAGTGCGAATTGGAATGAGAGTTGAATTGATGTTCAAATGATATGAAATCACTCTCCTTATATACAAGGTTTAGGCGGCCTCTTCTCTAGGTCAGCCTCTTAGAGAAATAAAAAAAAATATAAAACATAACTTGTAAGACAAGGCCAACCTGCCTTGGGAATTATTTACTTGATTTTTAATTAGGAGAAAAATATCTCCCGATGCTACAAACACTAACAAAGCAGTGGAAAAGATGAAAGAATGTCTGATTTTGATTGCAGATGGTGAGGAGATGTTGGAAAAACAAAATTTAGTTTTGGATAGTATCAGTGCTCTTGAGAAAGAGGCAGATACCAGCTTTTTGGCGGATATAGTCTCTCAAGTTATCACTGAGTGAGTCACCATTTTGGGGCAGCAAAGATTTTATAGAATAGAACTCAAGAAAAGCAGCAGTTAACTTGAGTTAAACTTGTTTTCATTAATGCATATCTATTTTTTGGAAATATCAAATGTAAAGTTGGAGCTTTTCTTGCTTTAAAATCAGTTAATTGATGATAGCAAGTGGTTAGTTGTTAGTTATCTTTTGTTTAGTCTTAGAAATAAAGCTTGCATGTTGGCAAGTCTAGTTGTTAAAAACAAGGAGATTTAAGGGTTTCTTACTCCTTGTTTGTGTATAAATAGGGGCAGTCTTGCCCATTTCTTTCAACTGTCGTTGTGATAACAAATTGTTGAGCCTACTTTGCCTGCAACTTTGTTATTCAGTGTCTATTCACTTTGTGTCAAGTGTAATCTGGTTTGATTGCATATTGTAAATCTACCTTTGCTACAATTTGCTGTCCCACAAGTGTATTTACTGTTAGAATTTGAGGAAGGAAATCTCATGCCTATTTTGCTTTGATCTACTATCTCAATCTCTTTCAATATTGTTGTACCCAAACCAAATTTTTTGCTTCATTAAGGCATTCTGCTTAAAAGAGTCTAAACCTTGCTAAAATGATGTCAAAACACAACTTTTTTGGGCTAATCAAGTTTGTATTTTGAGTCAGTTTGGTGCCAGGAAGATACTAGTGAAATTTGGAAAAAAATGAAAATTATGGTTTTCGCACCCCTGTTTTAGGTCATGAAACCCTAAAAATTGAAACTTGTCAGAATTGGCTGAAATTAATTTTGATTGGCTTATTTCACATCACGATCGCAGTGGTGAAGTCAGTTTCAATTAAAAGTCAGTTTAAGCCTGGTGGGTAGTTTTCACTTTTTCGGGAAAAAAGTTAGCATCATCGTGATCGTCAATGGTAGTTGGCTAGTACCAGGTGTCAAAATCTAAGCCTGAAACTCATAGTAGAACATTCTATGATGAAAGATGTTGAAACAGATGCTTCATGACAAAGGGGATTTTCAAATGGCGAAAAGTGCAAAAATATTTTAGGTCTGGAAACACTTCACTTTGTAACGTGGGAGACGCTTGTGCAATCAATGTGCAAATCAACTTTACAATGTTTGTACATATGAAAGTGGTAAAATACACTCACATACACACGTTAGCAGCAGTAATGCTGCTACGTAGTTATCTCAGCAGTCGAAATGGTGTTTGCAAAGAGCGCGAAATGGAGGAAATATCAACCTCAGAGCAAATCTCAATTTGAAGGTTCAGATTTAGTGCTTTTTGGTTGCAAATGTATTCAACCTCTTTGGAATTCATTCACCTTTCCGGCAAGCTATCAAGTGAGGTCATCCGAGTTGTAGAACTTCGACAATTGAAGGTAGAAGTGGAAGGTACAAAGAGGTTGCACATCACAAGGACTGACAAGTTTGTAGTTTCTGCGCCCCTGTAGCCCAGGGGTGCCCTTGAATTAGACCCCTCAGATGATTGAATTTGCAGTTTCCGTTTCTGGGGGATCTTTTCTGATTTAGCCCAGCTCTGCGATGCACCCATTTGTGAGATCATTAGATGCGCTGAGTGACCGTGACAGTGGTTCCAATAAGTACGTAAAACAGAGGGTGGATAAATGTGAAAATGTCAACCTGTACCTCTATAGGTCAGGGGCGCCCAGTCTTTTGGCCAACCAGATGGAGTTTTTAGCAAACATTGTCTTCACGAGACTTGTGCGGAATCCTCCTAGCTATTCAGCGAGTCCAATCGTCAGCCCTCAGGATTTGTCAAACGCCTGTGAATGAAGGGTCAGTGGAGATTAGATATTCCCTTGGAAAAGGTGCCCTTCTTGATGAGGTCTTAGAAGCAGTTTTCTCGCTTCATCACCTCCAGGAACATCTCTTCTAAGTTGTTCCAGCTTTGCAATGAGATCAATGGTGCGCGCATTGGAGCACTCCAGCTCCCGGTGTCAAGGGTCAAAGTACAGTGTTCGTGCTGAAAGTTGCAAGTTGCAAAATCATACTTAAAATGGTAATTGCGCTATTGCAGGCTAGGGGCGCCCTTGCTTTTGGGGTCCTTAACTCAACTTTCAGATGCCTTATAGTCGTTGTTTGCAGAATTCTTCTAGCTACGCGATGGAACTATCATCCAGTCGACGGGAGTCCTCATTCACCGGCAACGACAGATTGAAGCGTCAGATGGCAAATTAGAGAAATGGAAAAGTCTGGAGACCTATACATCAATTTAATAAAAGGCGACTTTTATTTTAAGGTGTCAAACATGGTTTTTAGTAGTTGCAGCTCCTAGCAGACATTTTATCTCGGTTCTTCTGGGTTCGTGGTAGATATCTCAGCTCAGCTCCAGCATCAATCAAGCATTCAAAAATTAGAGCTCAACAGAGGCAATCGTGATTTTTCAGTAAGCTACAAAGTAGGAAGTTAGCAAAAAATCTCAACTTTTGCTAGGGGATGAATGGAGAGTCAAATTTGGACTTTTTGGAATTAGTAAATTTTTCTAATCGCACCCAGATGTAGAGATTTCAGTTAACTCATTAAATTAATATTAAATTCTCAGTCTTTTACATGCCAACTTTAAAGGGGCGATTTTGCTCAATATTTTAATATTGGCACTCTTTTTGATGTTTATTTGCAAAATCGCATGTAAGGGAGAACTGAATATTTTAATATTTTTAGTTTTTTGGGACTTCGAGTCAGTGACAGTTGAACAAAGTGGGGTCCAATTAGAACATTTCTTTTGAAATCAGGGTTTTATTCTTGTAGTGGCGCCATTAAGCAAAGAATTTATCTATTTATTCAAGATGGTCTCCATTCTTCTCTCACACAATTGAAGATCAAAACAAATTTTCTCATTTGAGTGAGCGAATTCTTCAACAATCAGTATTCAAAGGCATCACAGATATTATTTTTGTAGGTACAAGTCTAGTATAATCAACAAACTTCAAGATAAGATGGCAATTTTAGAAGAAGCAGAGCATTAAAACTTCTATCTTCTGTCTTAACCTCTTCCATTTCTCATCTTAGGTTTTCTTCACTTGTCCAAGATTCGACGACTTTTGACAAATCTGATCATCTGCGTTGGTTGTGCACAACTTCCTCTACAAAACCCATGTGTTAGAATTTTTCAGGAAAATTTACTCCAGAGCTTCAATTCTCGAGACTTTGATTTTTTCAACTGAAATTCATTTGCATGGTGGAGTAGAAGTCAATATTTTTCAAATCTAACGTTGTGGGTTGTCTTAGAATCATCTTCTGGACAAAACCCATATTTCGGATTTTCTTGGAAATAATTGCCCCCCGCAGCCCTTGCTGCCCTCAGTTGCTTTTTTCGGAAAAGCTTTTGCATGTCAAGCTAAATGACACTTTTTCGCAATTATGGCGTTGTGGGTTGTCTTAGAATTATTTTCTGGACAAAACCCACGTTTCAGAATTTTTGACTATAATTGCCCTCTGACAGGGTATTTTCAGGGTATTTTTAGCCTCATCAGGGGACATTTTAGCTTCCGGAGAAAGTTGTCAGAATATAGTCGAGTTTATAGTCAATAGGCGAGTTTTTCAGAATGTAGTACACATAGATTGAATTCAGGACTAAGTCTTAACTCATGACTTCATCAAGACGGTTGACATGGATCTGCAGAAGGTGCTTCTAGAAGCTATCTTGGATCCGGTTAAGATAAACAATGCAATACTTTAAAACATTCAAGATTCTGGGTTGCTAGAGGCAGCTTCACTCCCTATTTCAGTTCAATGTATATAATTCGTGATGTCTTGTGTCAAGCATTTACAATTCTACTACTCGTGAAATCCAGTTAGTAGATGGACGGGTGATTTGCAGTCTCAAGCCCCAAGACATTGAGAGGTGTTTTGGTATTTCTCAACATCTGAACAGTTTGGTCATTACCATGGACTAGTGTGAAAGAGCATTCAATGCTGATAAGGACGTGTGTCAGAACAAGATGGCAGAAAGGTGGTTGAAACAAAAGAAAAACAAATTGCCAAGCAATGTGGGTCGTGGAGAATACAAAGATGAGTACGCGATTTTGATCACTCTTCTGAATTGTGTTTTCGGTCATGTAGATGCTAATAAATTCCAACCTTGGATGTACTACATCATTGCATAGATCATTTCCAGGCGAGAGCATTATGACTAACCCTCTCTTATCGGCGACATTCTTCACAAGTAGATTACCGGTTTCCTAGTTGCCGACCAGTTTCATGTGTTCCTATCTCGTATACTTGATTGCCTATCAGGATCAATTTAGAGGATTGAACATAGTGGGTATTCTCAGTGTTTAGAAAGTCTACCAATATTATGACTAGCTTGAGTTCACAAAGTCTGAGTGACATTTCAAGCGTGTGCAAGAGGCTTTCTTGATGTACACAGTGAGAAACCTGGACCGAGAATTGCATGTTTGTATCTTAGTGGTTGCTAGAGCAGCAATGGTAGTATGGGTGGACTGGTTCATTTAGTTCCCTACATACACCTACATCCGCGTCTATGGATATACAAGAAATCTAGCTATGCTACCTCGCTATCCTTCAGATAGGACAGTTTTCATGGAGTTCCTGAGGCAATTATATGATGTTCATCTACGTTTGCGCCACAAGCGTAAACCATTTGCCAACTTTCCATTTCAAATGGGAATATACTGGTGCAGGACAATAGTTGATGCTAAGGCTACAGGATAGGAGTTGGAGAAATACAAACTCAAGTACCTTGTTGATGCATGCACATATGACCCTTGGGGTCATTATTCAACATGCCTTGGTGGTCGCCCTTACCACAAGCCTACAATGGAGGATTATTGGGTTAACTGCGAAGATGACTTCGAGGTGTGCCGACACAGTTTTAGCAGGTTCTCTCTTTCACAGATTTTTGTCTTCATGTCAGAGGATGTGGGAGGATTGTCAGATGATGATGGGGATGCACATCCTCAATTTTTCAGAGAATAGGTTAATACATAGTCGCTTCCAGCTGTTGATTGGTTTGCCAAAGAATATTCATCTGTTGGGGAGAGATCGGGTAGAGTTATTCAGAACAACATACTCTACCTTGATAGCAAGAAGACAAGGAGGGCAGTCATGCCAAGCACAAAGCCGCCACCGGTGGATGTTTCACTGCCATCCTCGTCAAAACCAAAGCAAAAGAAAAGGAGTAACCTGCCTAAGAACAAAGTGCCTAACAATTAAAAAGGGAAGGCACTTGTTACGGAAAAACGTGAGGCACTTGTTACGGAAACACGTGTGGAGCCAGTCAGGAATACAGTTCGGAGCACACCAGAGTCTGAGGTTCAGCCTCCCATGCCATCACCTACACCACAACAGTCTCCAGATCTGATTCACATTGATTTGGACCTAGACTCGCCACCTTGTAGTGATACTTCTAGACATTCACACTCATCAGAGCTTCCTATGAATAGCACAGACCCTTCGAGTGAGATTAGTCGAAACTCGTCTTGGCTTGAGAATCAGCTAGGTAGGAAGAGGCAACCATCTTACATACTTGATCATTCAGATTTTGATCATGTTTACCAGGATGTGCTAGATAAGAGGATCAAGAAATAGGTTCATGTAGAGAGAAATGCTAACAAAGAGATCATCATAGAGACCGCTGCACCTCTAGAGGGTAAGAGTCTGAACGAGATAGAAGTTCAAGACTTTGAAGTAATCAGAGTCAACCTTGGTAGAAGCACATGCCAAATAGAGGTTGATTTCCTACAGGTTGCAATAAATAGCGCAAAGGATAGAATAATGAAAGATGGAGAAGACAAGGCAGCCCTCAAGGCTGAAATTCAGTAGCTTCGTCAGTATATTTCTAACCTTGTGCATAGAACGGAAAATGTCACCACTTCACCCCCACAGATGCTAGAGCCACCAACAGAGTAGAATCAGCTTAATCAGCTGGTCGTATACGGGAAGGGCTTGGTAGATTGGGAGGAGTTCTTCATCACTCGAGGCCGTTTTGTACTTGCAGATTTATATCAGTTGAGGTACAATGCCCGTGAACTCCGTCTACGCATCTAGGATGCGGAGCGAGACTTGGTGGTTGAGAAACCCAGAGATGAAATCATGATCTCTCACCTGAGGATGGCATACGACTCAGTTACTGATGAAGAAGACAAAAAAGCTATTTTTACTTGGAGGACACAGTTGATCTTCAAGGCAAAAATACAGGATACACTGACTTCAGAGTTGGCTGAGAGCAGAGAGCACGCGACTAGTGCACTTTGATACGTGAGAACCTTCGTGTCTCAAGTTCCATGCCAGTATCATCATGAGGGTGGTGAGTACGTGAGCTTGTTGATGTTCAGACAGAGTTGTAGACGCTCATCCATGGTATTTTTAGTGGGGTTTCTGTTGGCTGTAAGTTAGATCAACTTACAGTCATGTCAGCAATATTTGATGAGGCAATCAAGAGTAGAGGAGAACTTTAGAACCAGATCACAGGTAGTGAGGAGTTGGTACGAAGACACAGTGTGCTACGTCAAAGTATCAGTGCTCCAGATAGTGATGCAGTCACTAACCTCGTGGAGGGGTTACTTGCTTGAGATCATGGTCAGTGAACTCCAAATCCCACCTTTCAGGATAGACATTAGACACAATGGTTAACTCGACGCTTCTTTCCGAGTTAACTCATTGTTCCACATCTCATGCCATGTCTGTCTTGGAATCATCTCTGTACAGTTGGAGTTTTCATTTAGGTTATTTTCATTAACTGATGATAGTTTTCCAGTTAACTTTCTTTCAATAAGGACGTGCATGTTTGCACATGTCCATTTAGATAAGCCTTGTTTTGGTTAACTGATGGTAGCTTTCCAGTTAACTGTATAGTTTCCGTTATTAGGGTTAGCAATAAAATCTTGCATGATTGCAAGACTGTTATTGACTCAAGGTGATTTTAGGGTTCCCTACACCTTTTGATGTCTATAAATAAGAGCTCTTTGCTCATTTGTAATTAACTTTTGCATGCGATAGTAATATATGCTAAGCCTACCTTGCCTGTAATATTGCTGTTCTGTATCTGTTCACGAGCTTTTACTGTGATTAAAAATGGCTGAGCCACCTTACCTTCATGTTATTATTATGGTATTTGTTCATCTTAGTTAAATATAGCGGCTAGTTTGATCGTTTATTGTATGCGTGTTTCGCCTATGCAATTTATTGTCCTAGTTGGCTATTCTATGTTTTGTTTGTACCTAAAGCCACCTTGCCCTCACGTTGTGAATCTGTACCTAAAGCTTATCGTTTGATGTGTGTGTCAATAAACTTATTCAGCCAAGCAAATTGTTGAGTCACCTTACCTTCATGTTGTGAAGCTGCACTTAGTTTATCATATAATTGTTTGTTTCCAATAAATTTCTTCCCAGCTGAGCAAATAGTTGAGCCACCTTACCTTCACGTTGTGAATCTGTACTTGAAGTTTATCATATAAAATATTCCTGCTCCATTTCCTCATGCTCTGTTTACTTGAGGAGATTGGATAGATTAAAGCTTTAGTTTAGTTGTACTTAGTGATCTGTGAAACTAGAAAATCCTTAGCTGCAACGTTCATGGTTTTTCTTAACCTTGTGCCTCTTCTAGCTGAGACAAAAAGATGGGAGTTAGATTACTTTACTTTTTCACGCAAATCAGCACTAAAGAGGGAGCTTCCCCTCCTAATTTGAAGAGCACTCATTACGCAGTGTGCATAGCTGTCCATACCAACTCGCACTCCAGAGGTGCTAGTTGTTATGCCAACAAATATTTTATCTTATGTGTTTTGCTTCCATAATCTCTATTTCAGCTTACATCTTATAAGTACAATGAGTCGTCAGGTGTGTTCTGGAAGCGAGTTTATTTAAGCTTTTGTGTTAATCAAATCATTCCTTGTTTACTTTTGATTAGTGTTCCACGAGGACACGTCCACCCCAGAAAAACCTGTGTTTCCTAAATGGAATGTCTTGGAGACTTGGGGACTTGGGGGGACATCCCCCCACCAGCTCACCACTAGCGCCACCATCCCACCACCAGTGCCATCATCCCACCACTAGTGTCGATGTCTCCAAGACATTGCTAGGACTTCAAGGACGTTGGGGTGTCCTCAAGACGTCTAGGGGACTCCTAGTTGTCTCCAAGATATATAATTCTTATACATCTTTTTATAACTATTTTTTCAAGTACTATATGTATTTCAGCACCTTGCCACCCCCCCGCTGCTGTCTCATCGCCGTCCCCCGCCGCCCCCAAACTTAGACCCCCCGTCTTCAAAACACATCCCCTATCGTCCCGCTGTCCCCATCCCCAAAACCTTGTGGAACACTGCTTTTGATTCTTAGGCTCTGAGCTTACTTGAGTTGTCGAAGCGTCTTTAGTTTACGCCTAGTTGTAGTTGAAGTTCTGCAGAAGAGAAAACCCCAGCTATGACACAAAGAGTTTTATAACCTTGTGCTCTTAGTTGAGAAATAAAAAGATTGGCAATAGTTTAGTATTTCTTTTAAGCATAATCAACGAAGAGGGAGTTTCCCCTCCTAATTTGAAGAGCTGTTTAACTGTGCATAGTTGTTCGTTTCTAATCCGCATTCTAGAGGTGTGAATTGAAACACCAACAAAGCACAGGGGAAACACAAAACACATACAAATCTAATCTACAGATAAAGAAGAGGTACTCCCCTAGTCCTCATCAATTAGGAGGTTGTCATTCTCCCAATTTAGATCATCATAAGGGGAGGGTGGATGAGCCTGGAAGGGCGAGATAGCAAGGGGAGCACCCTCCGACTCTCCTACAACAAGACCTGAGGTAGAAAGCCCCTCAAGGGCTTCTTCACTCAACTCCTATGAGGCAAAAGTTATTGACCTCGCAAAGACCACTGACAGAGCCAGGACATCATCTATCGAGTTAAACATGCACTTGACATGAGTGCCATGTGTTAACTGAGCGGGAGGTCAAGGAGGCACCCGAGATCCACCATTAGTCTTGTCGAAAGAGACAGTGACAAACTCGGGAGACGTTGGGCTGCCTCTGTCACTAGGACGACGCAAGCCAAAGCAGAACCTTCTCCTGAAGAAGGTGATCCCTTCTTCCGATCTCAATTGGAAGCGAGGTCGTCCTCCAACTTACGCTTCATTGGAGGATGCAGAATCCCCATAGAGGAAGTGGAAGGTGAGGAGGAAGAGGATAAGGTCGTAGCGGACACCACCATGGTGTTCGACATGTCCACGAGTTGAGAGATGGAGGGATATCCGAAAGGGATATTAGAAGAGGAGGCTCCGCTGAGGGAGTGATGAACACCTGCACCCTTTTGGGGTGAGGGTCACCAACACTCACGGGAGGAGCCGAAAGCAAAATTGAGGTGACGAGAACTGAAGAGGAAGGAATAGAAGAGGGAGGCACAACAGGAGATGCTGAAACAGGAGTTGTTGGTTCCTCATTTTCCTTCTGCAAGGTAGCTTGCTCAGCAACTAGAGCCTTCCTCTGGTGCTTACGCTCACGTGCAAGCCGGTTTCGTTGGCTCCGGGAACTAGAACTCGTGGCTTGAGAAGGAACAAGAGGCTCTTATTCTGCCATAGGCGTGTCCTCCACAACCATTGCCGGTGGAAGGGTAGCCTCCTAGACGGGAGCAGGAGCAGGAGCAGGAAGCGTAGGAGTAGAAACCGCAACAGGTGGAGAAGTAGACTTAGGCACCTCGGCGGCGGGCCTCTTCGCATTCAACACCTGATGGGTAGGAGCAGTAGGAGGCCGCAAAGGTTGAGATGCAGGGGCAACTCCACGAGGGCCCTTCCCCTTACCATAGACAATGGGCCTTGACACCGTGGGTAGGATGGGAAGTTCGAATACTTGATGCTTGGTCTTTCGCTAGGAGGGCGCCATCAGACTCCCCATGCGAGGCATGGGAGCAGAGGCTGAGGGTGCCACAACGAGGCGAGAGGCAGAAGCAAATGAGACAACAGAAGAAATTGGAGGCTCCTGGGCTCGAGCAAATTTCCCCTTCCCCTTTTGAGAGGAGGAGGCAGCCTGTTGTTGTGCGATCATAGAGCCTTTAATTGAAATGGTGCAAGGAGAGATGGGGTAGGTCATCATCAACACTATGCCCCCATTCTTTTATTTGACATAGGTGTGGTACAACAAGTGATCTAGCGAGTAGCCCCCATGCGATACCAGAGGTTTATATCTAGTGTCAAAGCTCTCATGAGAAAACTTTAAACACTTTTGGATTACCAAAGCAACCGCGTTCATGGAAACTAGCCATGGGATGCCTAGTTTCACTTTGAACAAGTTTGACTTCGGGATGATATCAAAAGGAGCGTTTACAGTCCTGGGTCTTACCAACACTGAGAGGGTGATGGAACCAGTAGGAGGGACCGAGGGTTTGTCGTGCGTACGTATTGTGGTTTTCAATTTGTCATACCCATCCTTATGCAAGAAATTTATCAGTAGAGTCTCCTCTATTTTACCATTCACATGACACGTGGGATCTACCAGAACACTAGTTACGATGTTTCTGTTGATGCGAGCGAGAATGTACAAAGGAGAAGGCTCTCTATTTGTGTTCATAGGCAAGTCCTGCGATGTAAAAATTATAGCGGCTGATCCATTCATAGGTTGCGTAGGAGGAATAGGGAGATTCATAAAAGAGGCCAAGTTTACGTACTTCATAAGGACTTCCTTAGGATATCCCAAAGGTTCAACAATCAAATGGTGACCTATCTGTATTTCTCTTCACAATGTCTAGGGATCCTTGTAACTACGCCGCTAGGGGTCGTAGGTTGGGTTGCAAGGCTATGTGCCCTGCAACACACAAACCTACAACACTTAGAATATGAGAAAAGGTTCCTTAAACACTATGAAATGAAATAAAAAAAGTTCATGTCCGGTTCACCAAAATGTAGAGGCGGGACCGGCTGCTTCAAGACCCTAGGTCACAAGAGGGTCCTAAGCAACAGGTTGCCCTAATCTACCTCAAGCTTTTCTAAGTGATTGGAAGTTTAAGAGTTTATGGTAAAAAAGGAAGAGCAATCTAGTTGCTATTGTCCCTCTGCTAACTCGAATATTTCAAGGGATCAAATGAGCCGATTCTCAGAGTTCAATCTGCAACTTAGACAACTCATTACCTGAGGATGACATGGCAGGGTACAAACTCCAGCGTGTTGTACCCCAAATTAAAATTTTTGCTAGACTTAGATATTTTGAAGAAATGAGTAAATGTCTTGTCAAATTTGTCAAAAAGGTCAAAATTTGGGTTTGCATGTCTTGCATGATGGGTAAAAATGTGAAATTTCCAAAATCTAACGATTTGGGTCTGCTTAGAGTGACCAAGTCTACAAAACCCAGATCTCAGTTTTTCATCCCTACTTTTTAGGGAAACTGCTATTTTTAGAAATTTTCTGAAAATAGTAACTTTTTCGAGGTTTTTTGGGTTTCTTTCGAAACAGCTATTGGCAAAATTTTCTAAAAATAGAAAGTTTGTTTGCCAGGGTTCAAATTGATTTTGATTGGCTCAAAATACTTCCCCATCAGGCTGGTGCAGTCAGAATCACGAAAAGATCAGTTTTGCCGTAATGGGTCTATTATGCTTTTTCAGAAGCATTTCAGGAGCTTCAAAGTCATCAATGGAGGTCAGTCAGCTGCCAGGTGTCAGATTCAATGTTCGAGCATTGAACAAAAGGTGAGTTGATGAACACGCACGATGAATGAAGAAAGAAGGTGAAATCTACAGGAATTTGACTAAGTTTGCTTGACATGGGCGCCTCAGAAGGAGATAGGCGCCCATCTTTTGAGGGCATCAAATGATGTAATTAGGGTTTGAGCTCCAAGACAAAGTTGTTCAAAATCCTCTTAGCTCCGCAACAAGTCTGGCAGTGCAGTCGTCAAATCATCCAGTCAACTGGAATTCGAAATCAAACAGAGAGGTTTCAACCAAAACACAAAATGAAAATCTTGAAAATGTTAGAAAGTTTTCTAACTCTGAGAACTTTCAGTGCCCCAGGTGCCCAGGGGCGCCCAATTTTTTGAGGGGCCTAACTCGGCAGTTAGGGTTTGTAGATGGGATCAATCTCTTTAGTGTTCAGTCAACTTCGCAACAGATGTCTCCGTTAGAGCATCTGACTTGTTAATGTCCGACAAATCCAGATCGAGCTGAAGATACAAGATAAAGTTTGAATTTGAAGATAAAATCAGATGAAAATTTCTAAGTTTGGCGCAAATGGGCGCCCCTAGAAGAGAAAGGTACTGAAGTTTTCAGAGGCCTAAATGGATGATTTTGCCAGTGAAGCCTCCAATGTGATTTCCTCAGAGATGATCAAGGTCCCCCAATGAGACTATTAGCTCATCAATCTGAGTTGGCAGTCGTCAGATACAGGAGGCAGAATAGAGGGTCTGACAAGAGCCAAAGTCAAGCAAAGGAGAAAGGTGAAAAATATTCTAACATTGGTGAAGTTGGGCGCCCTAGCTTGCCAGGGGCACCCAAGCTTTTGATGCCTCTAATGAACTTTTCTACAGAAGTTACTTCCAGAAGACCACTCTTAGAATCTTCCCAGCTCCGTAACGAATCCAACCATCAGTCAATCAAATGCTCGAATCATCAGATCTGGCGAGATCATTTGGAGAAGAGTTAATGGAGAAATATTGAAAAAGTTTCTAAGTCTGGTGAAGATGGGCGCCTTTGGAGAGAAAGGGTGCCCAGGGTTTTGAGGTTTGAAACAATGAAATTTACCAACGCAGCCTACAAGATCGCCTTGTCAGATTCAATCAGCTATCCAACGAGGCAGATGGTCAGTCAATCAGATCAACGTAGCTCCCGGAATCAAGATTTCATCAGAAGATCAAAGGGAAATGAAGAACTTGAAAATCATGCAAAAATGGCTAACACTGTGAAAGTTCAGTGCCCTTGAAGGAAATGTGCATTGATGATTTTGAAGGATCAAACGAAGTTTTTAAGAGCCTCTAGGATGATCTTCTTAGAGCCTCTCGCAATGAAACATCCAACTCATTAAACGGATCAATCTGGAAGCCGAAGATTAGGGTGAAAGTAGGGGTTCAAAATTGTTAAAAGTTGAAAAACCTCGAAAAATGGCCAAGTCTGAGGGAAGTTGGTGCCCCTGGCCAAGAAGGGCTCCCAACTTGTCATGACTTAGCCAAATTTCCAAAATTCTCAAAATTGCAAGTTGAAGTGAATGTCCAGGTTCGATGCATGAGAAGATTTTAGGGTTTGCATGGATAAAAAACAAAAGAAAGCAGAGCTATTTCAAACCCTAAGTCTATTTAAGATGACTCTTCAATGCAATTTTCATCGTTATTGCAGGTGGCATCCCAAGGAGAAGAGTGGAGCAGCAACTTTAAGGATTTATTTCAAGATTCAAGAACTCAAGGTTGAAGAGCAAATTTTTGAAGGAGAAGGTCAAAGATTTTTAATTTTCAGCCATTTGGGTCTTTTCATCTCATTCTTCTGAAGAATTTTCAGGAAATTTTCTCAAGTTGCAGCAGTTGCTTTTTCCTTGCATGTCAGTGAAATCTTCAGGGTTTACAAATTTTATTCATCTGGGTCCTCTCAAAACAGTCTTTGGAGGAAAACCCATGTCACAACTTTTTTTCAAAAAAATTTCAAATTCTAGGGTTGGCTGCTTTTTCGATCAGCCCTCAGTCTTTTTCAAATCTGATCAATTGGGTTCATTCCAAATTGTATTTTGAACAAAATCCAGGTGCCAGCGTTTTTGGTGGAAAATTGAAGAAATTAGGGTTTGCTACTTTTTTAGTATAAATTCAAAATTTTCAAAAACGAGCGATCTGGTTTGTCTTGCAACAAAATTCTGAGCAAAACCCGTATCTCAGAAAAATTTCCAAAAATTTGTCTGTTTGAGGAAGAAAAACCAACATTCTAAAAATAGTAAGTTGCTCAAAACTTGTCTGAATCTAGGCGAGTTTATAGTCATTCTTCAAGGTTTTCCAAATGGAGTACACTCCCAATGATTTCAAGACCAAATCAACTCGCTACCATGATTTCATCAAAACAGCTGAGAAGGTTTTGCATCACATCAAGCCGGTGTTTGATCTACATGCTTTGGAGAGCGCAGACAACACTACAATTAGAAAATTGGGACACTCTGGACTCCTCGCAGCAGCGTCTATTCATATATCAGTTCAGAGTCTTGAATTCGTAATCGCTTGCATCAAGCATTACAATCCGGCGACACGGGAGATCCAGTCAGTTGATGGCAGATTGATCTGTAGTTTGAAACCTAACATGATCGAGAAATGCTTCTCAACTCCCCCTTGGCCTAAGAGTGTGACTATTTCTAAGGGAGAATGTGAAAGAATATGGGAGTTGCACAAGGAGAAATACAGTAAGAAGATTGCACAAAAGTGGATGAAATAATAACATAAGACTCTGCCAAGTCACATTTCCATGATGTCAGCAAGAAAGCGGCCAATGAGGTTGAAGATTTCTTGAGATCAATTTCAGATGGAGAGGATATCTTGGAAAAGCGTAACTTTGCTATTGATTGTATAGATGCACCTAACCAGGACACAATTTCTTGCTTTTTAGTGGATGTGATTGAGATTTAAAGCAACTTTCATCTAGAAGCTTTCTTTCTATTTTTGGAACAATTATTATCCATTCTTTGAAGAAGAGAAAGAAGATAAATTGTAATAGTTGGCATTTCTTGCTTTTCTTGCTTTCTTAGGTGTTAGATGTTATCTTCTTTCTAGATTTAGAAATAAAGCTTGCTTGCTGAGCAAGCCCTTGTTGTAAAAGCAAGGAGATTTTAGGGTTCCCTACTCCTTTGCTTAAGCTATAAATAAGAGCAGTCTTGCTCATTTATTTTCAACCATGCTAGTGATAACAAAACGCTGAGCCTATAGTGCCTTTTATTTGTTATTCAAGTGTTGTTCATTTGTTTTATGATAGCGAATTGCTAAGTCTCTTTTAGCTAGCAAGTAGTTATTGTAATTGCTGTTCCTTTTGTGTAAGAACAAGTTTTTAAGCCTCTTTAGTTGCAAGTTCTTGTTCCGTGCATGTGTTAGGGTAATCTTTTGTTCTAGAAGTTTGAGAAATAAAGTCATGAGCCTCTCTTGCCTTGATATAATGTCTCAAGTTTCCGTCTATTCTATTATGCTTACATGATCTTAAATTTCAGCTTGCATTGAAAGTAAGTAGATGTACGTTGAGAGGAGAGTTTGTCTAAGTACGTTTATTGTGTTATGCTTTGTGATCTTAATTTCAGCCTACATTGAAAGTAAGTAGATGTATGTTGGGAAAGAGTTTATTTTAGCATTTTGTCAGAGAATCAAACTTTGTTCATTTCTAATTCTCTTGCTCTATGTATTACTTCAGAAATTAGAAATGTCTTTAGTGTAAGTTAGTCGTGGTTGGAATTCTTAATCAGAAAATCTCAACTGCGGGGTTTTGTGTTTAATAAACCTTGTGCTCTAGCTGAACCAAAAAGATAGGCAAATTAGATTTAATTTACTTTCTTTCAAACCATTAGCAAGAGGGAGCTTCCCCTCCTAATTTGAAGAGCAGTTCATCTGTGCATAGTTGTCTGTTTCAAATACGCATTTCGAAGGTGCGAATTTAAACGCCAACACAACGCGGTACGTTGGTGTCTCAGTGGGGCGCTGGCGTCTGTACGGATAGAGAGTGTGAGGAACAGACGAAAAGACTAAGAGACAAGCTAACAGGTTGATTGATAGATTCTATGCTATAACAAAATTTAAAGAAAGTGCAGAAACGAAGTACAAGAAGAAGAATACTTTAACTAGCCTATCTTCGAATTGACAAAGAAGGATAAGGAAGTGATAATGAACTTCGAGCAACTTGATTCTTCAAATAGCTCCAACTGAGAAGTACCTACACACAAAAGAATGGAAAATGTTGGGGCTATGTTTAGAGGATTGCCTTAGTTAGTCCCCCGCTTTGGTGTTTCCACCTACACGGACAACCAGATAGCAATGATTGTATAAAAAGATGATAGAGTATAGAAAAGGAAATACTGAGCAATATGCAAACAACAGTAGGCTGCAATACAAATACGATAATGCAAAAGTGAATGAAAATGGTAGATATCACCTTCTCAACCATGTGCTCTCAAGGAAAATGGAGGGAGGAGTGAGCGTGCAACCTTCCCAAAGCCAATGCTGTCGCAACAATGGAGAGAGCGAGCCAAGAATGCAGTAGCTTGCAGCTTCAATGGAGGTAGTGATGCTTGAAAGTGAGTGTGTAGAAGCCAAGGAGTTGCTAAGAGAGTCCAAAAGTTGCGAAGAAGCTGAATGGAATGAAGAGTTAGATAATTTGAAGGCAAAGGAGGCAAAAATCTAGTTTGAAGTCGGTCAAGGGAGTAGCAAATGTTACACTTTGCGTCCAATGGAGGAGTGTAATGCCTCTGCGGATTCTAGAGGCAGGAATCCTGTAAGGATGGAAGCGTTCCTCGCAGACGTCTGTGCGCTGCGCTAGTGTCCCAGGTAGAAATTCCTCCATTGACACTCAAATGAGTTGCCAAGTGGACAGGGAAAGGTGGTGGGTGTAGGGATTGCATCATTGAATTTAATTCTCTAAGGTAAGGGGTAATGTAAATGTGGAATTTGCCTAGGGGTGAAAATTCACACCATTACACTATTGAGTTACCTCTGTTGGATGAGGAGGGACAGTTGGTTTTGGTTCCCAAGGGAGTCATTGATTTTAGAGAGCATTCCTTGAGGAGGAGGTCCGTCAAAGAATATCTAGTGAAGTGGAAGAATTTACCAGTTGTGGATGCTACTTGGGAGGATGAGTAGATTTTGCAGCATCCCGACTTGCGATTGCTTGGGGAGGGAGGATTGTAATTCCCCTTCTCAATCTCAAGCTCTTCAGTGACCGTTAGCCTATTTCTGGGGTCCGATAGGCTATTCAGAGGCATTTTAGGGGATTCCAAGATTCTTGGTGAATTCTTGTCAGTATTTCAGGGGGTAATTGCAGTGGTTTGCTAGAGAGTTTTTTGGATTTTTTTGGGTTTTCTGAGATCCTTGGTGGGCAAAATTGCTATTTTTAGCACTTACTATTTTAGTAAGTCACAGCTGTATTTCAGATTTGGCTAATTTTGAGGTTGGACACATTGTTTTTAGCAATATGCTATTTTTGGTAAGTGCTAATTTTGGCAATGGTCTTGGCAGCAGTTCAGTATTGGGTTTCTAGTTTTGGCAAGGGTGGCATTTTTAGTTGTTGAGTTCTATCAATTTTGTTTTATTTCACTTGATTCATTTAAACAATATCAATTTTCCCCAAAGTTTGAGAGGTAAGAATGATCCTAGGATTTGTGGGTTATGGGCCCACAATGTAAATATAGATTTATGTAACAATTTTGGGTGTAACTTGATTTGTATCAAATCTATCTAAGGTACCTGTATGCTTAATTGTGATGTCCTTGATCTTTAATCATGAATGTAGAACTACTTTGATCAAGAAAAAGGACTTAGGAGAAGAAGACTCCTAGATGAAATGATCTACTCTAGATATTAAATATAGAAGTGAATTTGGTCCACAAGACAAAGTTCACTAGATCAATTTTGTAGGTTACAAGGTAGATCCGTGCATCGTCATTGTTTCAATGAGTGTGGGATAGATCATATGTGGTATGGACTTGATTTCTCATTGTGATCTTGTTCAAAATGAACAAATTACTCTTCATTAGAACAATTGTGTTCCCCTCAATGAAGCTTGATGAATATATCCTACGATAAATCTCAAAACATAAACCTCAAATTATTTTCTAAAATTTCTCTTAAGTTCTCTCTAAGAGTCAAAATCTGTTATTTGATTTACAACACTTTTTTTATGTTCCTAAAGAATTGAGTTGTCTTCATTACATTCTCTCAAAAATATTGTTTTGGCATATCAAGATTTGGTTGAATTTTAGATTTCTATTATTATTTCTAATTCCAACTTGGCATGCTGATAATAATTCACTCTATGATGTTTCAAATGGGGTGTTATGGGCAAGACCAACATTCTAGATAAATCATTGTAGATTGTTTTGGAATATTCTTGTGGACTTTAATGTTATTGGTTAGCTTTTGAGAGACTAACAATCCTAGGTCAAGATGATACCTCTGTGTAGTTACATCTTGAATTTGAAAGTAAGATAATCTTAATCCACCTTTGTTTTCGTGACAACTAGTGATGGCAACATGTGGATTTCTATTTGATAAATGAAAGTCAAGTTATATTGTTTATCATTAACTATGTTGAGTTGTTATGATTGATTGTTCCTTTGTTGGGAATCTTATGAGATAAACCTTGTAAGATCACCTCTTGGCCATTGTGTCAAAAACAAAGCTCGATCTTTTGGAAGTTTTGGTAATATCTTCCTAAGGAGTGCAGCCATTAGATGCCTAAGACCATTTTGGTATCACCCATGTTTACCACGTAGAAGTCCTCTTTGATTTGATGTTTTCCTAGGTAATTCTTGGTTGTTAGATTCTGTGTGCATGGAGTAGTAAATCCGTCCACCATAACCACTTTGAAACATTCAAAATTTTCTTTTTCTAATCTCATTCTTGTCACGAGACTTTTGTTGATGAAGTTGTGAGTGGCGCCGCTATCATCTAGGATAGTCACTTTTTGTCGTTTTAGAACACTACGAATTCTGAAAGGGTGGTAGTTGGCTTCTCCCAAAAGTGTGGCTAATGCACCACTTGCATTTTCTTCTTTTGGGTTTCATATTCTTCTTCACTCATCTCCTCATCCAATATTGCTTATAAGTTGAGTGCTTTTCCTCTCCTTGTGCACTTATGTAATGCCCCCTTCTTGCCCATAGTTTAGTCTAAGCTTCCATGAGCCTATTCTTGGTTCCCATAGGCTAAGTGGATATGGTTAGGGGGCTCAATGTCTTGTGATGAGCTTTTGTGGGTGTTTTCTGGGTTTCTTCCAGCAGTGTTGCTAGTTTTTGTAGTGGCTAATTTTAGTAACTTACTATTTTTAGTAAGTTTTAGTGCGGCTTCGTTGGGCTAGTTTGGAGATTTGACTCACTATTTTTAGCACCTGGTCTTGGCCTATATTTCTCCAACAATTCAATGCAATATTTCCGGTTATGGCTTTGGTGAGTTCTAGGGGTGATTGAATTAATATTTGTTATTTGTCACTTAAGTTCTTTGTTATAAAGTTTCTTTATAACTTAAGTGAGGGTGGTGTGTTCATATAAAGACCCCTTGTCTCACGCCTAGAAAAAAGGTGATTTTAAGTTGTTTTTAAAATAAAGAAAGTTAGTCTCCAAAGTGGACGCATAGCTTGGGGAGGCATAAGGTAAAGTCAAAAATATTTTTAAATATGATGGCTCATGAGGGGGGTGTACCTCTTGGAGGGAAAGTGAATTTGAAATTGGTTGCCTGAATTCCTCCTCATCTTCTATATATTCTCACTTTGGGCTTTCATTTCGGTATCTTGATTTGACAACATAAGGTTATGCTATTGGATTGATTCCAGGTTTCTTCCTTGCTGGTTGGAGGACAAAAACTCTTCACTGGATAGCTGGTTTTGGTGGTGAAAGACCCACCCTAGCTGGTTGGAGATCGGTTCATCATATTTTCAGTGCTTCTTGGTAGTATGATTTTGGAGTGGATTAGTATGAAGGTATTTACCATATTTTGATATGGGTTTGAAAGTTTTGGCTTGGTATGCGATTTGCACCATTTTGGAGTGTGATTGGAGCTGTTTTAATTCACTTTCAGAGGTCTGATATAAAATTTCCGAGTATTGGAAATGCATATATTTTGTGTAGTTGGAAACACAAAACTGCTCATAACTCCGTGTGTGGAAAGAATATTGTTCTGGGTAATGATCCTATGGATTCCTCTTAGCTGGGTGCCCCATTTAGAGTACTCATTTGCATTGTTTGGTGAACAGCTGAATTTACAAGGCAGATCGCCCTTCTAGGGAACCGTGCCCTTCCTTGGGTTTTGGTCTTCATGACTGAAATCTGATCAGCAGTTACAGCGGCCTGCAAATAGCTTCAAAAAGGGGGTTTTGGTTTGTAAAAATGATGGTACTGTGGAGGATGAGGTTGGGGTTTGATGGCTCTTGCATTTGGCATTCTCCATGAGTAGTTTGTATGCATTACTGCTCAATGTATGACTGGAAAATGTACCTTCTAGGACTGTGACCAGGTCTGATACAAATTTCTTAAAGTTGATTTCAGTTATTGTTCGATGCCAATATGATTTGTAATGGCTTTAATATGATATGATGCAAATATATGTTTATTCTCTTTCTATGCTATGATTTCAATGTAAGCCACAAACATGTTGAATGGAGCTTGAAACAAACACATTCTGCATCTCTGTCTTATTCTATAAACAAATAAAAAATCAAGGGTGATCATCACAGTGGTATCAGAGCATATCTTTCCTGCTAGCCTGTGTTAGTCATCAATAATCAGCTATACATCTTCTATGAGTGAGAGGGAACAAAGATATTTTCAATGGGAACAGAGGAAAGCACATTGGCAGCCCCCATAGGTTCCAGAAGGTGAGACAGTTTCAGGCGTTCTTGGACTACATCAGGACTCTCCTATTGACAGTGAAAACACCCCAAGAGACATGGCTGAAAGAGATAAGGGTAGAGCTGGCTTGATTAGTCCAAATTCTAGAATGGAGAAGTTTGATACAATGATGGACATGGTGTCTCAGTTGTTGGGTAAGATTGGGCAATCTATAGCATTAAATAACACATATATCAACTCCTAGGGAAACCAAACAAATAATGGGGAAAGTAGTTCCACCAATCAGTAGGGTGGAAATGAGGGGCAGTGTGTAACAACAGGGTCAAACACTGTTCCTAGACCCTTCTAGCCCTCATTCATTCAAAGAGAGGCACCATAGATTGGTCATGACACTCCCTTGCTATTGGTGGACGAGTTAAGAAATTCCTATGTTGAATATGATACCCTTCCAGAGGCAATAAAAGACCATTTATCCTTAAATGAGTTCATGGATTAGAACAGGAAAAGATGTGGTGGTAGAGCTGATCATAGATGACCAACAGTTTAGAGGGACTTTGTAATATCCCCCTCCAGCATTGATGATATTTTTGCAAGTTATTCAGTTTGACATATGTAACATTTTGTCAAATTGTTGTTATGCCTTGGGCTTGGAAGGTTTGAAACTTTTCTCACAACACAATATTGCAATGTAATTTGCACATTAAATAAAGGGAATTGATATTCAATTCAATAAGACATGTGACTGATATACCATATTCAAATTTGTACAGGTAATAATAGAGTATTATAAATGCAAATCTTTGATTCCAAACTCTGACTTGGATTGGTTGTGAATCAATTCCAGCAATTATCAAAGGCAAGAACATACAATGTTGACTCTACAAAGGGGATGCAACTGATTTTAATAAATACCACAGCTCCTATTTTTGGTGACGATGTATTTGAAGTTGCGATAGCCTCAAAAATTAAAGTAGCGGCCTTTATAAATGTTGCGACCAGTAGGAATGATATGCTATAGCAAACCCGACTTATCCAGGAAGTATCAGCTCCTTATTTGGATTTCTCTCTTCTGATGTGTATATGAATTTATTTTGCCTGATGTCTAATATGCAAAGGAACTTCACATGATGTGCTGCTTCTAAATCCCACGTGGACAACTATTTTAAGCCATCGTTGTTGTAGAGAGGAGGCGATAATATTTGTCTTCAAGCTGGCAGTAGCTTTGAATGGGACTCAAATGCCAACGGCTATAAACAAAACCTCAATAACTCCCAAAATTGGCTGCGAATCTCCTTTTGGCCGATATCTGACTATGCTAGAATATAAAGCCTCCTTATATAATTACGGTTCTAGGAAATGGTCAATATTTTTCCCTTTGCCTTTTAAGGCTGGTCCCATGGTCAAACTAAGATGCTCGATTTCTTTATGATGTGGCTGAGGAAAGAAAGCTACGATGGGAACTTCAGGATTACCCACGACTTGTCTTCCTATCAAATGCTTAGGTTCCCACAATATCATTCAATGATATGCATATTTGTCTTATCTGCCATTTGTCCTATCTAAAACTTCACGTATTTGTCCTTTCTGAATTAAGCACTGGAGTCTTCTTTATCCAGCCAATACTATATTTGACTTGAAATAATAATCTATCTAAATGCAGCTGTACCATACAGATCACCACAGATTTTTCCTTGTAAATAACCCCATATTTAATATTCTCCTGCAAACCCTAGGAAATTTGTCTTCGAAGAAGACACAAAATTCCCACAATCAATAACACCCAAATGTTGTAATTGTAAGGAAAGCTAAGTGCGGAAACAACTCTCCTAACGTCAAAACCTCAGGGAAGAATGCAAAGATACTTTTAAATTTTCAATTACAGTCCAATTAAGATACACTTGAAAGCAATAACAGAAACATAGAAATAATCTTACACAGATGAATACCAGATTTACGTGGGAAAACCCTTACGGGAGAAAAACCCACCACACCAAGAAAAACCCCTTTGTATTACAGTAATGAAATTACATACAGAGTACAGGCTTCACTCTCTCTGATGTCAATTTACAACAACATTCACAATGATCAACCTTGCTACAGAACACTCAAGTTACAATACACTCAAAATTGAAATTCACTCTGATCATACATCGAAGTATTCATCCAACTGTTCATCCAGCCATCGAACCGATCACAAACTTCAATCTCTGAGTATATCCATGACGCCCATGGTCTGTCGATCTTCCTCTCAGTAACGACCGCAACAGTCCAACTGCTAGCGGTTCCCATTCTGCTCCCTGATTGGTCGAGGACAAACCACGTAGGATGGTCAATCAGTCAAAGGCGTTCAAAAAGTATTCGCATGTCGATGAGACACTAACAGTGTCTCCCCGATGCCACAAGACTCAACCATCGATGTCGCCAAGAGTCATTGCTATCAGCAAGAGGTTCCACTGAGTTCACAAGTTGCATCAACCTCAGCATTCTCATCGGCGAGACAATTGCCATTCGATGAGACATCACACCGAAGTTCCAAAGTCACATAGACAAGAGTATTCCCATCGGCAAGACTATCGTCCTTCGCCAAGAGATCATACCAAACCTTCATGTTATTCCGAAATGTCCAACAGTCGGCGAGACTTCATTCGTCGTTAAGACTTCATACCGAAGCCTCCATGTTACCCCGAGACCACCTTTCACCAGGAGTCATACCGAAAACATATGTAGCAATGTCGGCAAGACTTACCGCTATCGATGAAACATCATATCGAAGCAAGCCTTTCGGCCAAGGGTCTCCCCGATGTCTTCGAGTGTAACACTGTCAGCAAGACAAGCTTCCATTGCTAAGAGATCTTACCGAGTGTTCAAGTCACCCCGATGACTCCAGTCGCCATGAGTCTCCCTGATACCGCTTGTCGCCCAGAGTCTCCCCGACATCCGATAAGAATGGCTTGTTGGCCAGAGATCTCCGCAAGCGGAGTGAGATAGAAATTGTCATAGCGATCATCATGTCACAGCGATAGGTCCATTCGGCAAGACAGTGACAAGGTCTCAGCGACCAAAACTTTTCACAAGGTTCCAAAGCTGCTAGTCGGCCAGACAAAAGGAACGTCACACCGACTTGGCTCTTTCAGAGGTTTCAGCCTGTGAGATTGAGACACATGTTTCCATCAGTAATATCCCCTACCCTTGTAGATGATATTTTCTGATTTCTCTTTCTAGTTTGACAGTGTTATTTGTCAAACTAAGTCGATGGTCTAATCTGAGATGATTATTCTTTGATATATGCAGATTAAAATAAACGAATATTTGCAAAAAATCCTCTATTTGGGACTTCAATATATTTTCTCAGCCAAAGGACCATTTCATATATATTCAAAAATAAATACATATGATGACTACATTAGAGATCAAATATTTCATATACTTAGAACTTGTAGATATAACCGAAATCTAAAACTACAGATTACTTCATCAAGAGTAGTCTTGATTAGAGGTAAAAAAAAGGGTTTTGAAGGGGCCTAGAACCCTTCACAAAAACGAACAGCTGAATCAAAAAGTGAACAACATTAAACAACCATCAACCCAAAGTCAGCAAACCACCAGCCAAAAAGCAGCCATAAACTGGCATACCACTACATATTGTTCAGAATTTCTACAGCTTCCATCTCACTAGCAGCAAGCGTCTGTCCCTTAACCCCAGTATCAAAAACCTCAATACTCGAGGCCCTAGCCTGATTTTTCAGTCTATTTCTAGTCCTAACCTCAGGCCCACCAGTTTTTACCTCACAACTCAAAGCAAAACCTTTAGCAGCACCCTTAACAGCAGCATAATCCTCCCTCGTTAGCTTACCCTTAGTAGCCATAACATCAACAGACAAAATTTCCTTTCTCTTATTAGGGGAGAAAGCCATCGTAGAGTCTGACCTAGTCAAGACTTTAGGAGCTTCTCCACTCTTCATAACCACATTCAAAATTTTGTCAATTTTCTCCTCAAGGGATACCATTCTTCCCTCCATACTCTGTTTCAGATTGACAGTTTCCTTTGCCATAGTATTAGCAACAGTATTGAGACCAGCCATAAAATTATCAATTTGGCTTTGTATCGAAGGGTCCTCAGCCTTGCAAGCAATACTTCTAATACGAACATTAGTCCTATTGATCTCATGAAAGAACCATTTAAACAGTTCAAAAAGCACATTGACACTATCACGGGCCGATCACAGCACATTAGAAAGATCCTCCCTATCAAAACTTTCAATGCGATTTCCCACAACAACATCCTCTTCAAAAGAACTCTCATGAACCTTATCATCAGAAGCATCCTTACCTTTACCAGCAGTGATAGGAGACTTCATCCTACGAATGGAATTAGCAATTTGCTCTGCAGCAGCCATCCTCTTCTGAATCCTCTCTGCATCCGCTTTCTTAGCTCCTGTAGCCTGTTCACCACCCACAACTTTAACCTTCTCCTGCTTCGGCAACCCAAACAGCACTCGGAACATCCTCACCATGGAAGCCACCAGCCACAGAGAGGGACATTTTTCTCCAGGTGTTGACTACGTTTCAAAACCCTTATCTTCCGACTTCCCTCCTCAGGTTCCAGCACAAGTCTAGACGCACGGGGAGGAGAAGAAGCTTCCCCATAAAGATCATTTTTGTCTTTGCCCCCTTTAGAAGGAACAATCACCTCCACATCATCACTGCAAGTCATGTAACCTGCTTCCTCATCCATTTTGCTTTTCCTAGATTTACCCTGAACAGGGGATATGGGGCCCTCCTCCAAAGAGGCATACGAATCTGGGACATAGTCAACAACATCATCCCTATCCGACTCAGAATCTTTATTTAAAATAAGCCTCTTCCTCGGTTTCTTAGAAGCCCTTTCCTCACTCGACTCAGTTTCATAACCCTCCCTAGCTTTAGCAGAAATATCCTTCGGAGTAACTAGAGTTTTCTGGACATCATGAGCTTTAACATGTTCATAAATCAAAAGAATCAACCTCGAATGTAGGACAGGGTTTTTGGGATTCTTCCTATGCTCTTTAATCCCATAGTCCATCGACACCAACAAATAATAGGGAAATGACACCCATTTCTTGTGCTTAAAATGGTTAAGAAACGGAAAATGGTAATTGTTAATGGCCGTGTACCTTCCTTCCAGGGTTACATACCTCATGATTTCTTCGACAACATCCTACCAGAGAGCTTTCAAGGAATTCCTCAGTTACCCACCACTCTTCGCAGTCTTCAAGTCATCACTCTCATTCTTCTTAAAGAAAAGGGACATCGCGGCCAGTGATTCTTTCTTATCCCTGTACACCTTCATACCCTTAATTGCTAGGCCAGTAATCTGGGCTATGAATTCCTCATCCACCGCAAATTTCCCTACCACCCAAGTCTAGGGTTCTCCCTTTCCACCCTTTCTCAACCAATTCAGTAACCTGAGGATTATTGCCATGCAGTTTCTCCATGAAGGGAGTTAGACCACTCTTTTCTAAAATCTCCCACACTTCCTTTCTCTACTTAGCAGTATCACAAGATTTGGGCTTGGCACGATTTCTGTCCCCACCCATGACGATGGAAAACAGAGACTAAGTACTCAACAGGAAACTCAGAAGGAAGTAGCAGACACCACTCGGAACCGAATTATCCAATAGAAGACTCTAGAAGCTTATGTGGCTAACACCCACAATTAGTGCGAAGGCAACCACAGGACATACATACCATAATGAATTCGAACTCCACGCCATATGACAACCTTTCCTCAAAATCATAACCATACCATCCTTACTAATGATAATCAACCACATGAGCAAGGACGTGCACACCTTAAAGAATAATTTAACTTTCATTTATAACAATAGCTGTGGCCTCATAAGGGACGGGGTCATTTAAATCCCAGACCTTACTATCGCTAACACCAAAGTTAGCGAAGAAATCAGCTAACTTATTTCCCTCTCTCAAAAAATGGGAAATATAAACATTATCAAAGGATTTAATAATTTCAATGGAATCCTTGATCAAGGTCTCAATTGTCCAAGACAGAGGAGATAAATTCGTCAAATTATTAATAATGTTATGAGAATCACCCTCCAACCAAATCTTTCTATACCCTCTTCAATGAGCCAAAACAAGACTATGATAGCAGCCGCTTCATCAAGAGTAGTCTGAAACTATAAAATATACATTTTACACTTTTGACCTGGGAGGATACAATAATTGCCAGATATGGAATTGCAATTTGTTTGTCTGATATAACCTGCTATTACTATTTGGGTGCTCCATACCGTGTTTGGCAACTGACAAGAGTTACCATGAGCTCCCTTGAATCTACGGTTCCAATCAGAAGGTTGCTATAGTAAGAGATTGGCTTAGACTCCAAATGGCGGTAATATCATCCAAGCTTCCACAATTATTTTTGGCTTCCGTAAATAAGCAGAATCATCAACCAATATGAATTATGCCACAATTTGTCTTTAGTAATACTTGGGCCGATTACCTTGTTACTGGCGGCTATGAAAAACCAATAGAAGCTGTGATTCCTAGTCTGGGACCCATGGTAGATTCAAACTCTTTCAAAGTTGTTTGTATCCTCAAACAATGGCCCCCATGATTTGTCGTATATGTATCGCTTGGCTTGTCTTTTCCCTGTTCCCCCTCAAATATTATTGGCACTTGTTGGGACAAATAATACTCCACTGGCGTTGACCCAAATGATGGCAAATATAATATTGAATATTTCTTCCTTTGACAAGGTTGTGGGTCTGGAACTATGGAGCTGAGTATTTGCAATATAAATATAACCCGAATATGCCAATGAATATGCGATTTGCCTTAAGCTTGACCATGAAATATGTTGTGCTTTGTTTAAGAAATGATACAACTCACTTCATTAACTCCAAAGTTGTTATTTATTATCATCTCCCATTCGTGCCTTGTAACGAGTAAGGGAAACGACTCTTAGGGATAGGTTGCTTCCTACTATTGCACATGTGGTCAAAATGACGGCTCAAGAATATATGCCAAATCACCACTTAAATGCCATCTGCTAGAGCTATAATCGATCCCTAATCGAATCGATTGGAGAATAAATTGAAAATATAATTATTGATATTCAAGAATAAAATTACAAATATAAATACTGAAATTCAACCCTTCCCTTGCAAATACTGAATATAATACTTTTATGGATAAAAACTGGAATAATAAATATTATTTGACTTATCTTAGAGAATATTATCGAATAAACCTTGAAATTTTGTCTTTAGAGAAGACTCACAAAATCTCCCAATAAACACTCTCCTTAGCAAATCAATCCTTGAAGCCCCAAATTGAACTTCGTCGCAAATCCACTTTGAGAAAGAGTCAAGTTTTCGTCCAACCCTTTACTAATTTGCTGAAGGTTTTCGTCCTTAGAGATTTAGTTGAACCTGAGATTCAAGCCTTTGGAATAATGCATAAGAGATAACAACTCAACAATGGATGCCCAAATGCCTTGCACTCATTTACTTTTAAAGGCTTAGCTGAGTCTTCTAGAAGATTCCAAATGTAACTAACTCCAGCTTCTAGAAGAGAACCTTATTTAATAAAGTGACCCCTTTTTTTTTGGATTTGTAAAACGCAACTAAGTTGCGAAGAATATATTAATGCTTTTGGCTAGAGCTATGAACTAGTGAGGTCACAGGCGGGGGACCTCATCCCCAAAGTAAATGCAAAAAAATAAAGAGCATTAATGCCTAGATCCCAACCCCCCAAAACAACACAAAAATGGGAATCTCATCTTGCATTAACAGCCAGATCCCAACCCCCCAAAACAACACAAAAATGGGAGTCTCAAAGATGAGATTCTAGGTGGTCGTCACACGCCTCCATTAGCTTTGGCTCCATCTTTTTCATGTGAGTGGGGTTGCATGTTAAATGTTAGTTCATTTTTCTTTCTTTTTATTTGCACCAATATCCAAGGATCTTCTGTCCCTTCGGTCATTCCCTCATCTGTAAGTTTTGTGTGTAAGTTTCTCCCTTTAGGAGACACTAACTCAAAGACTTCAGATTGGTTTTCTGTACCACCATTTTGATTGGGATCCTTTGCAAGCTTCGCTGGATCCTTCCTTGATGGAGGCAAATCCGCCCCCACCTCGGATTTGTCAGATATAGGTGAATCCTTTGGGCATTTGACCCACTTGTTTTCTCTTTGACAGTCTGAACAACAGTATCTTAACAAGAGGTGGTATCTTCTTTCTCAACCGAGTAGTGGTGGAGAGAGACCTCTTTCCACCAAGTGGTCTGCCCAACAATTTTTTCCCTGTCACACTGGGCAGCCATGTGACCCATACAAAAGCATCTACGATAGCAAAAAGGAAGCCACTCATAATCTAACATCTGGTTCCAACACCTGCCGACAATTTTGAGAAGGATATCAACAGGGAGATCTTGAGTAATATCAATCTCTACCAAGATTTGAGCATAGGTTGTGTGTAGGTAGTTTGATGACCTGTTAGCAACAAGAAGGAATTTCTCCAGCGAATTGCCCATAGCCTCAAAACAAGAATCAAACCAAAATTGAAGTGGAAGATTTGGAAGCCTTACCTAGATTGGAGCTGTTGCAAAAATCTCAAATGTAGGGTTAAATGCAGGATACCAAGGTTTCAGCATAAGCAAGTGTTCCTTACAGCTCCACTGGTAATTGTATAGAATTGTATTGCGATCTCGAACTTTGTCAAACACCACCACAAAGAGTCCTTGAGCGTAAGGGTAAATCTGAAGATTTCCTTCCAAAATGGGCGTCCATGTTTCCGCTATCCAATTATGCAGCTCAGGAAGGCTAGGCCACAACCCTCTAAATCTCCCGATCAAGCCTCTTTCTGCAAAGAAAGCTTCGTTTTCTGCTATTTCCCGTGCGACATCACCCCCTAAATTCACCGTGCGAGTGGAACTAGCGCATTTGAGAGGTTTAACCCTCAGAAGTGGTGAATGATCTGTGTCTATGCATCCATTATTCCCCGCCTTAGGCATCGCCGCCCCTTCACTGCTCTTAGAAGAAGGCCAAGAGCCAAGCAAAGATCCGTTCTTATTTTGCAGGTGACTTTGCTTGCAATCTTTGCCATGAAAACCCTTCCCGTCCATAGCATTCAAAGCCTTAATGTCCTTCGGCTTGTTCAATAGCATTTCGTTGGTCTTCCACCCCTTTTGCATTGCCGAAGTCTGCCCTCTAACGATCTTCGAAAATGAGCGCCCCTATTTTGCATTCGCAATCGCATTTCAAAACCTGTGCGTAGGAGACACTTGCCTAGATTCGTAAGCCCTACCCTCAACAGCAGACGACATTGTGGGGAAAAATCCTATTTCAATTCTTATTCAAATTTTGATTATAAATATTAAAGTGACCCTTTTAATATTTTATTATTTCCCCTATTTTAATTAAATTAATCAATTAAAGTCATCCTTTTGAAATAATATTAATTTTTGGACAACTTAATCAACTAATTTAATTAAGTCACTTTACCAAAAATTTGGGGACATTACAAATGCAAACCCTGGTGTGAATCCGCCTGAGGAAGGAACTAGGTGTTCGTCCAATCCTTCGAATCTGAAACTTGAGGGTTTCCATCCTCAAGCCTTGAGAAAGCTGAGCTATCCAAAAAATAAAACAATAATAATAGTTTTCCCATCCCCTAGAAAATGAGCTCTTGCTTCGGTTAATAATACCCTTTTTTAGTTTTCCCGCCAAAACACCTTTTTATAAAGTGACATTAAAATACTTTATAATATCTTTTAAATATTCCATGGCGTCACTTTATTCACCTCATTAATATAATTATTTAATATTACCTTTATAATTGCAGTTTTTGCTAGAAAACATTAAGTAATTGAATTTATTAATTAATTTAGCTCTTTAAACGGCGGGATGGAAAACAGGGACATTACAGTCCTCCCTTCTCGGAGATTGCTTGCCCTCAAGCAATCTGCAACTGCATACCAATCCATTTGCCACAACACCTGTAGTTCAGAGCAAACTACCAACTGCATCGTCCAAAAACCACCCGAATCCCAAATTAACTTGGAGAATGCTTCAACAAATATCCTCTGTATAGAATTGAAGCCCAAGATTCTGTCAAGCTCTATCAATCGGTGAAGCAATCCATCCAAAATTAAAATTCCTAGATCCCAAATCTGAAAACCATCCTCATATAAATTACACACAGGGTTCTCCACTTGTCGTTTCTTGAATTCAGTCATCCAAGAACACAAAATCTTTTTGGCTGCAATAGTTAGTGGTCTCTCATTTGGGTACTTGGTCAAAGGCTCTGAAATAAACCAATAACTTCATCATACAAACTCCAAGTACTATAGTGATTAACTTCATGTACCATAACCTTCCATGGGTGTACTCCACTTGGATCGCATTGACAGATTAGGAGTTTGTCATTCTCGATCACTGATGGCTACTGCTGTACCACTCTGATTACAATTGGAATGCCAAACCACCCAAACTTTGCTTCTTTATCATGTATCCCAATAGCATGACCATCTTGTAGAAGCAGCTCCAAATACTTGTAAGATTTGTCTCCTTCCATAGAAGCAAACACCTCACACTATAGTGAACTAGATAAGCCCTTATCCAACCCACCTCTGAGTGGTCTCCAATGGATGTGATAGATGCCCATCACAGGTGCATAGAAACACATACCAGGCCCTACCAAGCTGCTGGTATAAATCAAAACATCACCATGCAAATTGGAAATCATGTCTATGATGGAGCAAAAGGTATCTCCAATGTCATATGATGATAAGAAATCATCATCAAACCAACCTCCAACACCCAAGTGGTGATTATAGCCTCTCCTATCCATTCAAACAGCTGCTGTCCTCAAAGTGTAACCTGAAAACTCCCTGACCAACAAGGTAAGACAGCCATCTACCAACAATGTAGGAGGTAGAAACCAATGGGTTAGGGTTGGAATACTTCTGCTCTCGTGCATAACTCCATACCATAGACCATAATCTATCTGAAACTCGAGCATATACCTCTCGAAATCAAGTACATTGCATACTCCATCAAGGGACTCCATAACATGAGTCACCCGTTTGAAATCAAGAAGGCCTAATACTCCTTATAGGAATCTTCAACACAAGAAGACTCCTCGAGCCTACCCAAATCTGAATGTTCCTCGTGCTTGACCATCACAAGAGGCACTTCACTACCATCATGAGCATCACCATCATCCTCATGAGATATGGCTGTCATAGACAACTGAATTTCTACTGTAGATGATGAAAATTGAGCCAAGCTTAACTCCAAGTGAAGCTCATCAACTAGGATCTCGGATTCTTGAAGGACCATCTAAGTGCTCTTCAAGGATTCCATGGTAACCTTAAGCTCATGAGTGAGCTTATCAACTTCCTCTTCTTTCCCTTTTAGTGCATCATAATAAATCCCATCAAGCATGAGAAGATGGTCTCTATCTGATAGTAGCTGTAGGTAATTAGATTTCATTACCCCCAACACTTCTCTGAGTGCTTGAAACTTTGCAAGGGAAAGTTCTCCATCCTGGATCTTATATGTTCCTGGAGCCCTCCAAAAACAATTTTCCATCAGCGTCTGGGCAGCATCAAAATGTACTATGGCTGCAATAATCATATCTTCATTTTCCTTCAATTGCCTTGCCAAATGATGAGACCCTTGAAATATATCATTTCCACACAAATTTCCTGATTTATTATCAACAACCTGCTTTCCAATTTCAGCTTCCTCTTTGTCAACTTCCATACATAACTCACAAAGAGTTAGATCAGCATCAACAGAAAATTTATCCAATGCCCCATCTTCATTGCTAAGATAAGATTTTGAATCATCATCACTTGCTGATTGGGAAACTTCCTCATTTGTGCTATCCACAAGCCCTTCATGCGTAGTGGTGTTATGAACCTCATAGGATAGTTCTAATGGAGTATTAGAGGCTGCTGTTTGGAAATCAAACTGATTTGCATCTGATATTGGAAATCCTTTGCCCACATCTGAACTATCTTTACTGGAGTGATGTAAAGATTCTTCACTATATGCTGATTTATAATCTTCAACATACTCAACTTCTTTCTGCTCTATTTTTGAAAAAGCAGAAGTATTCTCAATACCTCTATCATTTGCATATCCAAAATCAGCTTCCTCACTAGATTTTGCATTGCAATTGTTTTGAATAGGTGGTAGGACTGTATTATGCTTGCTCAAAAAATCATCAGAAATGTCCGTACCTTCAGCAACTACCAAATCAATATGCCCTTCAGCCTCATTGTTATCATGTAGACTCGTGCTCCTCACTTGTGGATGCCTGGAGTGATGCTTCTTTGACCATATTATCATCCTGCTGAAGTGAATTGGTGAGCATGACTTCGTCTCCTTTAAGATCTCCACAGATATGACTAGGTGTCCAGACATCTTGGCATATGAAATAATGCTGTTCTCTCCTCAGCTGATTTTTGCTCTTCTTGGGTTCACCTGTAGGCTACAAATCACATTGAAGCAATTCATCTTCCTTATCCAAATGTTTAGGTTTTGCAACCTTCCTTAAATATGTCTTTTCCATGTCAAGGTCCATCATTAGCTTGTAAAGTTCTTGCGTCTGCTCAAATATAGATTTATCTATTGCCATTTTGTCTCTGCTTTTAACAACTGCAGGTGCTGATGCAAATAGTTGTGAACCTCTGATAAATGAGTGCTGGTCACTCACCAAGCAAACTAAAAATTCTTTTCTTGATAACCCCTCAGGCTAGCAGGAAAAACTGAGCTTTGATACCACTGTAATATCCCCCTCCGGTGTTAATGATATTTTTGCGATTTATTCAGTTTGACATATGTAACATTTTGTCAAATTGTTGTTATGCCTTGGGTTTGGAAGGTTTCAAACTTTTCTCACAACACAATATTGCAATGTAATTTGCACATTAAATAAAGGGAATTGATATTCAATTCAATATGACATGTGACTGATATACCACTTGTTAATAGTCCATGGGTTGCAGTTGTTTTATACATATGTATCATGTATCATCTTTATGTGGAAGAACCCATTGTGGGTTATTCTACCTCCTATCATTGTCTCTATATATTTGTATGTGTGTTTTGTTTTTTCACATTTTGTATAAGAGCCTAACAATAGGCCTTGTACCTACCTTGATTTTGGATTTGAAAAATGGGCTTAATAGCCCATCCAAAACCAAGCTTTGAGAAGTGTACCAAACTTAAACCCCCTTCCATTTTGAATGAAACATTTTAGAAGCAGATCTCATTTGTACCTTTTGGAAAAAGTTCCCTTTGGAAGTTGCATCTTAGTATCAAGAATGTTTTTTTTGACTGTGAATTTTGGGAAGTATTTCCAAACTAACAAGTAGTTAGTAATGGTTACCATGTTGGCATAATCATTTAACGTTAGTGACAGTTTATGTATTTCTTTCTTTAATTTTTTCTGAATTTCTTAACAATTTTCCTCATGAAAAATTCTTCCCACTCTTGAGGAAGTATAGTATATACTTATAGGCAGACATTTGGTATGTTGCAGGTTAGCATTCTAAATAATGTTAATACGTCTGTTGGAAACACATCAATTGGTGAAGAGGAATATGTATTGCATGGTAATAATACCATAACGGAGACTTTAAGACGACTTACTTTTGAAATATCAGCTAACTCTTTCTTTCAAACCAATACTCGGCAGGTAAGTACCACTTATTTTTGTTGTTTTTTGTGACTGTAAATTTTGGAATTGGACCAATAATGTCTACTCTCATTGATCATTGTTGCATGTAACTTTTCAGATCATTATTTATTATCTCTAGGCAAAAATGGATACTGTTGAAAGCAGTGAGCCACAACTACAAATCTCTTCTAATTAAGAGAAGTCTGTTTATTAAAATAGTCAGTGTCATGTCTCTCAATTCTTTTCCAAAAATCATGATGAAATCCATGCCATGTGTGTGTAAACTCTTATGTTTTCTGTACCGCTATGAAAATCATTTGAATGCCATTCCTTTTAAGTGCAGGAAAGTTAAATTTTTTCGTTATTTTAAACCATATTTAATTCTTAAGTAGGAAATCAATAAATTTATCTTTGTTGGTGCTACAGAACTTTGAAATTTCAAATTTGGCATCTTTTTTGAACATATATAAATTTCTATGCTCATACCAACTTGTCAATGTTGTTTATTTACTTCACAAAAATTTAGTGGTTGGGCTTTAACACTACTTTGTTCATAGAGAGGACTATTTGATTGATTTTGGTTTATATGTTTGCATAAATTGATTCATCATCATTTCTAAATTATTTATTGACTCATCTATAGCTTCACTTTGTAATTCCCTCATATTTGTGTTTAGAGTCTCTAAGTCTCAACCATATAAGCAAATATCTTTCTCAGGAATTTCTTGGCAAATCAAAAGAGAGATTTTCAATTTCTCAGGATGATGTTGTGGACACAAAGAAATACATAAAAGTTCCAATAAAAGAAACATCGCTGATGGTTTATAATATTTAAAGCTGTCCTTATTGCATAGAGAGTGAGATAGAGGAAGTAAAAGAGAGGGTACACCATTAATTTTGAAGTATGGAATTTTCTCATCAATTTTGAGATTGCAGATTACAATGCACATTGCACGGTGTGTTATTATATAGTTTGAATTTGAAGTTAAAGTTATTAAAATCAATCAGAAACTACAAATTACTACAAAGTACAAACTACAAAGAAACACAAAGTGGGCAGAGCCAATTAGGCTAGATGTTATGAAGTAGAATCCACTAGGCGGTTGTTGTTCCTAATGAGGATGCTCCAACATTTTGCTCACTCCTAACTTGATTCAATTGCTCTTCATCAAATATATTGGCCATCCTAAAGACAACAAAATCTTCATGATGTGGCTCCTCTACATTGACTAGCCATACTGAGTTAGGATTTATCTTGTCAAAGTCAATTGGTTGATCATCCTTGTCATTTCCCAAATAGTCAAAACCAATACATTATTTTGACAAATCCTATGCAAAATAAGAATAATAATTGCGATTTGCAAGAAAACTATAACTAGCACTTGCACCTCAATGAGTTGCAATACTTACGCCGATAGGTTGAGCCCACATTATTTACGACTGTGAAAAGCAGTGGACGATGTGAAGAAAGTAGTGATCTATCTCACCTATCCCTCTCTACCTCTCCCTTTCTCCCAGCCTCCCCCCTTCTCTCTCCCTCTTGCTCTCTCCTTCCCTCTCTTTTTCTCTCTATATCACATATCCCTCTCTACCTATCCCTCCCTCCATCCCACCTATTTCTCTCTCACTCTCTCCTTCCCAATCTACTTTTTTTCCTCTCACTTATTCCTCTCTACCTCTCTCTCCTTCCCCCTCTAATTCTCTATATCTCCCCTATCCCTCTCTACCTCTGTAATGTCCCTTCCTAGGCAGTACCGTTGTGTCAGAGGTTAGCCTATTATTCAGATCCTCGTAGGCTGGCAAAAGTGTTTAGAGGATCACTTGAGGCAGTTATCCAGCGTTGGGAACATCACTCCAGCAGTTTAGTCAGGTTTGGGCCTTTGCAGACACTTTCAGAGTGGTTTACAGATACTTACTATTTATAGTAAGTCAGGCAGGCGGGAGCTGCTATTTTGGGCAGGGCACCTGGTTTAGTTGGTCAGCTCTGTTTCGACCCAGTTTGACCGTTTGATGAGCAGATGGAAAATAATGGAGCATTTAATAATAATTAAATGATTATTATTTTGACTTTATGTTATAAAGTCACTTTAATGATATATTAAAATATTAATTATTAATGGCATATTATAAAGTATTTAATACTTTATAATAGAGGAGAAATATTATTTTAATGAATAATTATTTATTCATTAAAAGGGACGCCATTATGTTAATATTATTGCCTAAGTCAAAAAGAGGCGAATTAATATTATTAAATGCATTTTAATTGATTTTTGAGAAGAGGGTCGAATTCTTGAGAAGGTTATATATTCTTTCAGAGGAAAATTGAACTCATATGTTGATTATTCTAATTTGTCTTTATTCATCTCTCGGAGAGCATTGGGGTTTGAGAAACCAGGGTTTCTGCAGATCAACAGGTTTTGAAGAACGTTCCCTCTTCAGAATTTGACATACTGAGACTGTGAAATACCAGTTGAAGATTGTCAACAAGGTGACTTCATTTAGAGGTTGCAGTTGTGCTTATTGAATCGATTCAGGAAGGGTTTTGAAGGAGATTATTCATCAGTTATTTGAGGTGACTTCCAGAGATCCATTTCTAGTGGTTTGGCACACTTCCCAAGAAAAGTACGGAATTCTTTATTGCTGGTACAGGCCGTACTTTGCTGCAGCAAGGGCCGTACTTCTTTCCCAAAGCAAATTGCTTGGCTTTTTCATCTTCTGTCTTCTACAAGTTGGATGCCTAGGGTATCTGGAGACATTTCATCAGTTTCGAGGTGGGAGATTGCATCATATCTTTCAGCCGTACCATTTCAATCTCTCTTTCTAGCGCTTGCAAGCTTATCCAGGTTTTCAATAAAATGCTTGCCTTTTTGTCTGAATGTTTAAATATTGCAGTTGTAATCATCTGGGAAGATTAATAAACCATTTGGCATCGAGATTTGATCTATGTTCTGTAGTTTTTATGCATCTATTATTTTATATTATTTTTCCAGTCATTTCTTGCAAAATCGCAATTTGTTCTTTAATTGCAAAAACACCAAAAAATCAAAATTCATAAAACAAAACAAAACAAAAAACCTCAGTATTATTGGCCAGTGATCGGGTTGAGAGACACCTGGTCTCTTACAACCTCTCCCTCCCTCCCTCTCTCTCTCACTCTCTGCGGCTCTCTCTTTCCTTCTCTACTTCTTTCTATCCCACCTCTCTCTCCCTCCATATCTCTATCTCCCGTATCCCTCTCTACCTCCCTTTGTCCCTTTACTCTCCTCTCTCTCTCTCTCTTTCTCTATCTTTCCCTCTCTACTTCTTTCCCCTCCTCACTCTCTCTTTCTTTATCCTTCCCTCTCTACTTTTCTCCCCTCCTTTCTCTCTCTTTCTATCCTCTACTCTCTCTTTCTCTCCCTCCTCCCTCTTACTCTCCTTCCCTATCTATTTCTCTATCACATATCCCTCTACTCTATCCCTCCCCTCCCATCCCACCTATTTCTCTCCCTCTCTACTCTCCCTCTCTCACTTATTCCCTTTCCACCTCTCTCCCTCCTCTAATTTCTATATCTCCCCTATCCCTCTCTACCTCTCCCTCTCTCTCTCTCTCCTTCCCTCTACTTCTCTCCTCTCTCAATTTATTCCTCTCCACCTCTCTCTCCTTCCTCCTCCTCTAATTCTCTATATCTCCCCTATCCCTCTTTACCTCTCCCTCCCTCCCTCTCTCTCTCTCTCTGGCTCTCTCTTTCCTTCTCTACTTATTTCTATCCCACTTCTCTCTCCCTCCCTATCTCTATCTCACTTATCCCTTTCTACCTCCCTCCGTCCCTTTACCCTCCTCTCTCTCTCTTTCTCTATCCTTCCCTCTCTACTTCTTTTCCCTCCTCTCTCTCTCTTTATCTATCCTTCCCTCTCTACTTTACCCTCCTCTCTCTCTCTTTCTCTATCTTACCTATCCCTCTATACCTCTCTCTCCCTCCCTCCCCCCTTCTCTCTCCCTCTTGCTCTCTCCTTCCCTCTCTATTTCTCTCTATATATCACATATCCCTCTCTACCTATCCCTCCCTCTATCCCACCTATTTCTCTCTCACTCTCTCCTTCCCTCTCTACTTCTCTCCCTCTCCCACTTATTCCTCGCTACCTCTCTCTCCTTCCCCCTCTAATTCTCTATATCTTCCCTATCCCTCTCTACCTGTCCCTCCCTCCCTCTCTCTCTCTCTCTCTCTCTCTCTCTCCCTCGTGCCTTCTTTCCTCTTCTCATTTCTTTTTCATCCCACTCCTCTCCCTCCCTATCTCTACCTCCCTCCGTCCTGTTGACGTGCGTTTTATGACACAACAAACATTTTAGAACAAAGTGTCACAGACGCTCTATTCTCTCTTGAAAAACTACTTCCTATGCTAAGATTGCAAGTGAGTTCATAGGGTAATTCCAATGTTTAAGATGAACGCAGATAGGCTCTGTGGTATGGATGTGATTTGCTGTGGGCACAAGTAAGATTTTGCAAGTCATTCGGAGAAGTGGAGACATAAATGCAGTACCATTTTGGGTTTTTTGATTTTATAAAAAAAGTAAAAAAAGATTTAGGGTTTAGAGACTCTATGCTACTCCTAAGAAATCAAGAGAAGACGAAGACTAAGTGAAACCAAATAAACCATACTCTGTTTCGCTACGTTCAACGACAACTATGCAGAGCAAGTGCAATCTTCTAGGAATGTGCTTGTGATTTTCACGTGATAAATAATTGCCATCAGATCGAACAACAATTATTAAAACAGAAGTTAAGCATCCACAGTAAAGATCAGTCTAACTTTGCACATTGAGTGAAATCATCCACCCAAAGAAAGTATGAGCTCGGTTTCACTAATCTCCGTTATCAATCAATCATTCTTCTAACATACATTTTAATTCAAATCTGCTAAGCGAGAAAGAAAATATGCGACCATGCAACTATTCAACAATCAAGTACTCAAAGCACCTCATGCATTTGAACTTCATTATCAAAGTAGCTTTTCACAACAATCTCATAAGAACTCTCTCTTTATTTCTAACTATCTCAAATCTGCTCTAACTCTTAATCTCTAATCTCTATATCTCTACCTTCTAATCTTCTAATGAATTTCTAATGAATTTTCTAATGAGAATGAGAGAGTGAGGGGGGGGTTTATATAGTTTTTCAAGATTACAAAGAACGGCCGAGATTGATTCAAGATCAATGGCCAAGATTAAATGGAACTAAACCCTAATTAGGGTTTCCAAAACCACAATCAGTTAACTGAAGAGAACACTAGACAACTGGAGTGTCATCCTTATCCACTTGTGCAGCCTCACGTTCGGCGAACCTGGACACTATCAGGTCGACCTCCTCCATATCAATGTCGGGCAGCACGCTGATGTTGTACTCCAGCAAATCCAAGTTCTCGGCACACTCTGCAAAGATAGTCGCCCATGTTGGTTCTTGCAGCAAGAAAGAACTTCTGATAGCCATGAAGTCGAATACTTTGGTGAAGCCTTCCTTCATGATTGGCCCAGTGGTGGAGAAAACTTTCTGTACTTGCTCCTTCAGAATCCTCGGCCGCAAGTGTTTCCTTCGGACAACCTCCTTGTCTAGCATATCTGCAGCCATCTCATAGATTTTACTTTGAATTTCTTTTACTTGTTCTTCAACTCTACCACCATCCTGCTTCACCTTTTCGAGAACTCCTCTCCTTGAGATCAAAGCATAGTACCATCCGTTGAAGTCATAAGCTGCTCCAGCTTCGATAACCTTGTCCTCAATCAACCTTTGCTTTGAGATGCCCTGACGTATTGATGAATGGATATTGCTGAATCTCCAGTCGAGCAACCTTTGCTGCTTGTGCTGTCGGGCATGACTCCTCCATGTTGCCGATGAAAAACGGAAAGGTAACAGCAACTTTCTGCTTAGGCCTTTGGATATTCTGATATGTTTCTAATTGTCTTAGCACTTCCAACAATACCATCCTGTTAGTCGGATAGATAGGCAGCCTATAAGGATTTCCGGAAAATCCTTGGATTCTGATGTAGGTGAACTTAGGATACTTAATGAACCAGAATCCATACCGACTGATTAGGCTCTTGGCTTCGTGTGAGAGTCTTTGGTGCGTTTCGCCCTGAAGAAGCCCTCGGCATATACATTAAGGCATCATGAGCTCTCCTGAAGTGAGATTCTCTTCACCTGCAGTCGTGATAGCAATCGACTTTAATTTCCGCCGCTGCCAACCACGCCGGGCGTCGGGCCGTGATATTTATGATATCTCGCCGCTGAATATACAAATGTTTCATGTGGAAAAATTTTGGTTCTCTCAAAGTTGACCAACTGTTCGTGCAAGCTGTCACTAATCATCCTGGACCAATTGAACATCTTGACTCCAGTGATTATCTCATCAATAAAATAGTACATCCAATCTTCGAAAGGAGCACTGTGGGCACTACCTACCATTCTGTTAAGTAGCAGAACAATATCACCATATTCCTCTTTGAAGTGGGTTCTGATCAATTTTTTCGGCATCTTGCTTGCAGTAGGCTTTGGTTTTAATAACCAATTCTTGTTTATGTTGGATGCACAGAGATCCTTCTGACTTTGATAAAGTTTGAGTGCATCCTGCTTGGTGCGATAGGATGTTCGGTTGTACACTGGGATGCCAAAAGTCTCCTGGGTTGTTGGCTCGGACAAGTAGGCAAGGACCCTTCCGTCAGGAGCTTCTATCTGTCTGTCTTGTGCGTTGTAGTGTAGTGCGCATTCTGCCATCAGCTTAGGAAATTCTTTTGCTGGTGGAAATCCAGCTGCATGGACGATTCTGTTGTGCATCATCCTCATGGCGATTGGTGTAGGCAGACGTCCGTCAGTCCTGTACATTCTCTTCCGGAAGTCTTCAAGATCAACGTGGCCAAGATCTGTGTCCATGACATGCTCCCACTTGGACTTGATTTTCGATTGTGTTTGGACACCTTTGCTTGCAAATTTCATCTTGAATGCTTCGAAAAATAGATCTGCAAGAGAAGGAAGAAAGAAATAATCAGAATTCGACATTTAAATCAGTTTGAAAGAACATTCCAGCTGATAATCAGATTGGACTTCGCGAAAAATAACAAGTTGTAAAGAAAATAAATGGTGAAGCTTCATGTTAACATGAAATGGACAAAAAAAATTTGCCTTGTGACTTCTTGGAGACATGATCACGATCACAATGCAAGCTGATAACAGAATATTTCTTTCACTTTGCTGCAAATTTTCTTCAACCTTTTGCCTTAAACAATTCTCCTCTCACCACTTTTCTTCTCAAAATCGAGTGATTGCACAAATGAAAAACGAAACCACTTATAGAAGTGAGAGGGTCGATCATTTTAGTAAATTTGCAATGTTTCCTTTGAATCAAGTTCGAACTCATCTTTCACTTTGCTTCAGGATGGCAAGTTCTATCCTTAATAATCTCGTCCGGGAAAGTTTCTAATTTCATTCACAGTTCAACAAAACTCTTTTTCTCTCTTTCCAATTTCGAAATTTCTCAAGACTTATCTCTTTTTTGGTGTTGGAAAATAAATGATTAAAATAATTAAAATAATTATTTTATGTGTCCATTCCAACCCATTCGTTTTATTTTTGTCCTTGGCCATTTGATTTTCGAAAAAAATTTCTGCCAATGCCTTAGACGAATTTCCATTTTTTTTTCAACTTTCTTGCCAAAATATCTAGCATCCAATTTGGTTTGGCCATGATTTTTTAATCGTTTTCCAAAATTATTTGGCCATGTCCAACTTTATTTGGCCATAAATATTTCTCGTCCATAATTCTTCTAGCCACATCCAACTTTTTCCTAGCCACGTCCAATTTTTCTCTAGCCATGAATTGTCTCTTGTCCAAAATTCTTTCGCCATGTCCGATTTTATTTAGCCATTTGCTTGATTTTTTTCACAATTTATCTTGCCAAGTCCAATTTTATTTTGTCCATTTCCATTTCTGATCTTTCCACCATCTCCCAGCCATGGCTTAAGATTTTCCTTAGTCACTTTGATATCTTCTGGAGCATATTTCCTAAGTGCCATGTATATTTTCATTTTTCAAAGGTTTGGACTTAGGTACCTTTAATTTTTTTACACCCTATAACACATGCATGGACTTCATTACTTGGCTTGCCATTCTAGCTCTTGGCTATTGTCTAATATTTACATGGACTTGCTAGTTTCCATTGCCACTTTCCATTTTGACTTAAGTGGACTTTTGGCTTCTTTGCCATTGCTAACTTTGGAGGGCGGACTTCCTAACTTTGCTTGCCATTGGACTTCTTTCAAGGGCGGACTTCCTCATTTTGCTTGCCACTTGACTCCTTGGTTAAGGGCGGACTTTGGCCTTTGGTTGGCCATTGCTAACTTTTACCCAGCCATACATGGGCGGACTTGGCTGTTGGTCTGGCCATTGCATCCTTTCCTTAGACATTTTCTCTTCCTCAAGTGTATCTCTATTCCCATTTGTTTGCTATTGCATCCTGACCAGCGGACTTTGCTTTGATGCCACACAAGGGTGGACTTAGTCAATTTTCTTGCCACTTACCATTTATCCAAGGCGGACTTCATTACTTTGCTTGCCATTCATAGGGCGGACTTTCCCTCATGGCATGCCACTTATCCACTTTGCTTAGGGCGGACTTTGGCTTCTAGCTAGCCATTGCTTCATTTTCTTAGACAAATTCTCCTTTCCAAAGGGCGGACTTCATTGATTTTCATGCCATCTCCATTCTAGCTGGGCGGAGTTCATACATTTGTCGATTTTTGTCTCCCTCTCCATGATTGTTCGGGATTTCCCAAGGAATCGCCTGCATTTTACATGAATGTTCACATTTTGGATCAATCTCACAAATTTTCAACCATTTTTAGTGCTCTTTACCAGATTTCTCTGTGATTTTCCAGAATTTCTCACCATTTTTGAACAAATTTTCCAGATTTTTTGAACTTTTTATGTGATTTTCCAGAATTTTGCCAAAATTTCAAAAAAACTTCGAATCGATTTTCTGAGAGTTTCGTTGATCTTTCGAACTTCTGAGTGGATTTCAAACTCGTGACTCCTTCTAAAAATAGAAACTTTCTAAAAATAGAAATTTTCCCAAAGCAACTTTCCAAAAATAGACCCTAAAAAATAGGGATCCCAGAATTGCCCAAAAGTACCAAAAAAGTAGGTCCTAAAAAATAGGGGGCCCGGGGTGAGAAACCCTAAAAACTTGGAGGTGTCGGATTTGACTGAAACGACAGTCGATCTTCGTCTCCCAGGCCTTCTAAGCACGATGGTGACGTTTATTCAGTGATCCAGGCTAAAATTCATTGACTCGACTCTGGGTGACCGTTCAAAATGCGTAATCAAAACCCCAAACAGAGTGATTAAAACGAGGCACGAAAGCAAAACCCTAAAAGCAAACGACAAGGGTCCCCATTTGCAATGGGGCGAGGTAGGTCACAACAGCCCCTTAATTCCTCCTCTCTTCTCTTTCCCCTCCTCCTCTCTCTCTCTTTCTCTATCCTTCCCTCTCTACTTCTTTACCCACCTCTCCAATTCATTCCAAAAACAACGCTTCCTATACAACTTTAGTTTTTCATTTTTCTATTTGTTTATTGTTTGGATTTTATAACACAGAACAAATACCAGGCAGTTTATCCTTTATGACCTCCATACTAACGAATATCGGCCATTCCACAACCTCTGAAACTTTGAAAAAGCTCTGCTTTCTTACACCATTAATTTTCACGATATTCTTCGAAGATTCATACATTTATTGCTGCCAAGAAACTTCTAATGTAGAAATTTGTTGCGAAAACATCTGTTGCACACTTGATTTGAAGTTGTCACTTCTCCATTGAGACATAAAAACATTTGTTGCAAAAACATCATTTGCTAAATGGCCTACCAATTGACCTCATTTACTCCATAAATGTATGCAAAAAATAGCTCAAAATTTTATCTAATTGACCTTCAACACCTCTTTGATGTACCCATTACACACAAGGTGTGATTGCTAGTAAATATAAAAGACTAAAAAACATAAAATAGATTAATATTTAAATATAAGAAAAATATTCCACCATATTTAATATTTCTCAATATAAAAATCACTTGCATTATATAAATTATAAATAAATTCATTTTTTATAATTTTTTTTTGGCAAATTATCACCATAGAAATGGTTCCCTTTCATTGAATAATGAAAACAAATTTACATCATGATTCAGCCTAAACGTATGATGATGTGAATGGCCTTCCTATATTGATTTAAATGCCACTTGAAAACATCACATCTTTTGAAAATCTGAAGAGAAATATATTTTAAAGAGATCCATTTTTGTAGCAAAAAGAAAGAGATCTGAATTTCAAGTCTGGATCTCTTTCAGTCCACAACCCACAAAGCTCTACCTCTACGACTCTTGGATTATTCTGATGATGACGATGATGTCAAAGACAGTGACAATTCTTCCTCATCTTCATTTATAGAAGAGTCACTTACATTCTCACTTCCACTGAAAATTCCTGCATCTAGAGCATCAATAACAGCCTTTAATTGTAGAATCGGGATCAGATTAATTCTAAATAAGAATTTCACATGTCTGCAGGAGTCAGGCGTCATCTGGATTTCATCTTCTCTTCTACAGACCTAAATAGCAAGTGATCCCCCAAATCCAAGTAATTGTAAACCAATTGTTTAAAGGCCTCAAACTCATAGTAAGAAAGAAGCATATGCATATCCATTTGACCAATTTTGAGCAGAGCAGGGTCAAGTCGGTCCTTGTGATTGATCGTAAAAATCATGATCCTCTCTTCCCTGCAGCTGGACCAAAGCTCGTCTGCAAAATTGAGCAAGACAGACAGAGTGACGATAGAATAACCCCGTCAAGAGTGTTTGGAGTTGTCCTTGTGAGACTTAGAGGGCCTCCTGTTGATTGCCTTGGTGGGAAAATTAGCAGCACAGTCGATGTCCTCAATGATGATGACAGACTTGCTTGAGGTTCTGAGCATGTGAGGGCCAATGTTTGTCTCTTATTACATGATCATTCACTATCACATGGTACAATTTACATCTAGTACCATAACATTGCAAAATTTGGCCACTACATCTTTTCTCTACCCCTCAAATCAAATTCATATCAATATTATACATTTTGAAAACGTCACTTCATCTCTATTTCATTCTTGATTTTACGTGATTTAATGCCTAGTTGGTCACAACCTCATAATTACCTTATACATCACAATTCCATCCTCACATTTATTGTGAGTGATCCCAACACTAAAATGGATCTCGGATGTTTTTGTTTTCTGAAATTACTTGCACATGCACCGTTCTTCCATTGAACTATGTTAATCTAAAGCCAAACTAACCCGAATTCCTTCAACTCGTACTTAGATCTCTTTATGCCCACAACCCATGAAGCTCTGCCTCTACTACTCTTGGATTATTCTGATAATGATGATGATGACAGAGACAATGACGGTTCTTCCTCATCTTCATCTTAAGAAGAGTCAATTGTATTCTCACTTCCACTGGTAATTCCTGCATCTAGAGCATCTAACTGTTAACTATAATTTATCAATAGAATCATAAACATATAATCCCACCCTAATTATTTTTTTAACTAAAATTAATTAATGAACATTTGATAATTTAATTACCATAATTATAATTACTATTGATTAAGCAATTGATGGCTAAATTAATTAACAAATATTAGCACCTTACTAATTCACTAATGTTGTTTCTAATTTACTAAATTTATTAATGGTATTATTAATAGTGTGGTGGGCCCACTTTGAATCTTTATTATGGAATCTAAGTTTTTCCTTTCTTTTTGGTTAAATTTGTTTATTTAAGGGCAAGAATTAGATTACTTGGGGATAAGATTTAAGGGATTTACCCCCTCCTATTTTTATGCATCTCTCCCTAAAAATTAGTTTAAAAAGTAACAAACTTAACATTCTCACGAAAGTGTTCTCACGTAAGAATTAAACTAAGAGCCTTTTAAAAACTAAAGTGAGTGAGATCGCGTGGAGCCCACATGGGTATTTTTTTTTTACGTCCCCCTCGTAAGAGTCAAATTGAAACATACATCTCCTCCACCAATATTTATTTACGGTCTAAAATAATTGACTTATTAGATCTTGGAATTCGTGTATCAATTGTCATTTCAAAAAGGCCTTTTTTTAACACTATGATTTTTTTTACCACCGTTAGCTTAATTTTGACCGAAATTTAATGGCATTTGATACTGGTTAGGATTTTGACCGTGATTTTCATTTTCTCCCCGGCGGCATCTGACTGGAGGAGATCCCACCGGGATCTCCTCCCATATAATAGCCTATCGGCTAATTACAACTTACAAATTGAAATGCAAGTTTTCCTTATCTTCAAGCTTTTTAATCCAAAGCTGAAGGTTGAGGTGGAGAAAATCAAATCATTCATCTACTTATGAGTCAAGCGGTCGTGTTTCTTGGAGTGTATGTGTTCAAACACACTCCAAAAACACTCACAAGTAGATGAACTATACAGCTGGCACAAAATACACATTGTCATCCATCTTTTTGGTTATCTTTGCCAAAACAATTCCACCAGTCAGCTTTGAAAAATCTAAATTTATGAACATTCTATTTAATTAGTGAATTTCAATCTTCAAAACAAAGTAACAAACTTTAAACTTTGCGAGACAAAAGAAGGGAAAGGTTGATTGCAAATTGCCAAGTACTTGGTCTCAAAGTGGTTTTGCCTTCTATGGCACTGTTGTCAATCTGAACATGCACTCTTTGTTGAATCCTAAATTCAACTGCTCAGTGAAAACATTGGATTGATTTTAAGGTGTGGGACCTTGCAGATGAGATCAAACCTCCAGATAAAGGGTTGGTTCCCTCTCTAACCTAGATGCAAAGTACTTATCCAACCCAAGACTGAATAATCCTATAGCTAATCCTATCCTACCGATCCCTCAAGGAAAATGGAAAGAAAGAATACATAAAAGGGAAAGGGTGGTGATGCACCTAGATTAATGATGTCTTCCTGCCCCCTACAACAGAAAGAATTAATAAAAATTGCCAAAGAAACTTACACAACTCCTTATTATGCTAGTTCCTAAAGAATTGCATAGAGGTTATGGTTTTTCACCAAGAGGGACAAGTTTCTCCACAATCAGCTTCTGCAAACATGTTTAACATACCATACAACGCTAGAAAACATATAAACATTCGTGCAAATATTAATGAAAGAGGATTTGCCCAACACATTCGAAGTGAGAGAAGGTAAAATAGCAATATTTTTTAATACAGAGACATGGAGCCTATTTTATAAAAGAAGAGTTGCAGAGATGTAGAGCTCTTGAGAAGAAAACCTAGGATGAAGACCCCTAACAAATGAGGCTTAACAACCTATATACTTTATCGTAGAAGCAAAATGATGATCAAGAATGTCAAAAACTCTTGGCATGTGTCCTTATCATTTAAGAATCTTGTAGGGGTGACCATAAAATCCGCTACAAAAGGGAGCCAAGGAATGGGCACTGGCAAAGGGATGGTTTGCAGTAATAAAATAAGCATGGGCGATTGTTGTTCTTCCTCAAATTGTGCCTCAAACATCTATAAACCCCTTGTTGGCTTGTATGGATTGGACATTGGTAGTTGCAGACTTAATCACACTGCAAAGAAAAATGGTGCTTTGGCGTCATCCTCTGTGCATCGTTGCACTTAGCCTTGACTTTAACCTTGTGTCCACTTTACTCTAGTCGTCTATGTCTTCTTCCTTTGTCGTTTGCTGCTTCTTCTTCATTGGAGGTTCCTTGCGTACTAGGAACCATTGGTTCCTGGTTTACTTGAACCCTTCGATTTCTTCTATTTGCCATCGTGATTGCATGTCCTTTGTTGCAGACCTTTGTTGGGGGTTCCATAGGGATTAGGAACCAATTGTTCATGGTTCTAATGGAACCTCCAACCGCATTACTTTTTTCTTGGGGACTTAGTCTTTGGGATTTAGGTGACCAAGGTGGAGGGAAACCCAAACGGAAGCACTATTGACACAATGACTTATTAAGGTATCTTAGATCTGTTATAATTGGTAGGTTGCACAAATTGTTAACATTTTGTAATGTCACCAATTCCTTAGTAGTCACGACTAGGTCAATTTAATTAATTAAATATTAATTAGTTCTAAAAGTATTATTGGACGTTAATATTTAATTAATTAATTAGTGCTATAAATTGACTTTATCAAATAAATATTAAAATATTCAATATAGTGAATTTATGGAGGAAAAATAATTAAATAGTGGTGAAATATAAAAGTCAAGTCGGGAAGGCAATTAATTATCTTTTGGGAAATTTATTATCAGGCATAGAAGTTGAGAGCACAACTTTCAAAAAACCAAGGATGAAACCCTCAAATTTGTGGATTGGATGGAAACCCAACTCCACATGCAGACAAATTCATCTCGGGATTCGCACAGAGATTCAAAGGAAAGTAGTTCAATCGTTGTGAAAATGATGAAGCCTTCTATGAAGATAAATTTCAAATATTTATTAAGAGTTTTAGGTTGAAAGGAAAATATTCAGGTTTTCAGAGATATATATTTTCTATTGAAAAGGGTTCAAAGTTTAATAAGTATTATTGCTGCCTTTACCATTAAGCTCTGACTGCCATATATTAATGCAAGATTAAATTGTGGGATTTCATGAATATTGTCATTTGTTTGGAAGTCATAGTGGCTGAGTATACAGGTCAACAACAATTATCATTCCTTATATTCCTTGGTTCTGAAGTTATCGACATATTTTCTAAGGAACAGTCGGTATTATAAAGGCTAACGAAGGAGTCAACAAAATATTATAAGCTGATCTGAAGGGCACGTATAGACACAAGGAAATCGTAGTTTGAAGAATGAGACAAAATAACCGCCACTCATAATAGAGATCGTGGCTTTGGGAAGAGAGTGTCAGCCATTGTTTGTATATGCCCGCCACCACCTTCGTTATTTGATCCCAACTATTCAAAGAGGCGTGTAAATCCAGCCCAGCTATTTATGAAACAAAAGGAAGCTTATCGATCATTGTTTGGGAGATTATCAGCCCACACAAGATGACAAACTCTGCCGTATTTAATAGGATTGGTCTGGTGATATGATAAATTGTGAGAGTGGATAAAAGACAAACTTAAGCCTTTAGTGCCGCATTCTTCCAGCCACCTCAGTGATAAAAGGAAATATGTGACTTCCATATTGGAATAAAACTAATTGGCATCGTGATAAATATTAAGCCTTTGGTTGGGTGTAATTTGGAGGTTATTGGATGAAAGTTTTGGCATGTTGCAAACCGAAGCTATAATAGCCGACATAGACCAAATGCTGGCCATCACACTCATTTGGTTTATTATTTACCAGCCATAATGCTTCAACAAGCGTTGCTATGTATTGTGGAATCGATCAAACTGGTACTCCATATTGAGCCTGAGACTGTAGTGTTTGAAAGTATATTTTATTACTATTGTTGTTCTAAAATACTGCTGTGGTAGTTGCATATTTCATTTTGATGTATGGAAAGATTTCATAAACTGAACAATGCCATGTATGAATTTCAAACTACATAATGCATTATCTATTGATGTTTTTATTTTAGTTCAATATATGTAAATTGCAAACCTTCAAATCAGTGCCACACTCAGTTCAATAACATGCAACCCGTTTGACAAAATGGTACATGTGTCAAACTGAAAGTATTGAAAATATGGTGCAAATTTTAGTGTTGATCTTTGTAATGTCCCCTTTTTCTTGGTCAATATCTTTTGCAGTGGTTAGTCTACCATCTGGTCCCCGTAGGCTAACATGGTGTGTAGGGGACCCCTTTGAGGGTAATCTGAGGCTCTTTAGTAGGATATTTGGTATTCTTTTCAGTGTTTTACAGCTCAGTGACTTAGTGTATTGGTGGTGTGCCTTTTGGAGGCCATTCTGGACGTTTTCTCCCACACTTACAATTCTTAGTAAGTCACTTGGTCATATTGCTCATACTTACTATTTATAGTAAGTCATGGTTGGATCAGTTGTCATCATGCTTGTATTTGGAAAATGTGACTGGATCGCTCCCACGAGTTGGTGTTGGTATTATTTTGGGAGTTGATGGTTTAATTAAATTATTAAAGTTAATTTAACTTTAATAATAATGTTATTTAATGATAACTTTATATTAGGGCGTCATAAGGAGTTAAGGGGTGTTATGTGGCATTTAATAAAGTATTATATTTTAATATTACTTTATGAAATATCATTTAAAAAAGCTAATGTATTAAATGCGAACAAAAAACACATAGTATATTTAAAGTTTAATTGGCTAGGTGGGGGCGTGGGAATTTGGGAGTGTATAAAAAGCAAAAGTGAATGCTTTTTCATTCATTCATTGATTTCTGTGCAAATTTGGAGAAGACCGAGCAAGGGTTTGCTAGTTTGGAGTTTGAGCTTTTCTGAGGACGAAATCCCTCAAAAAGAACATTGTTTGCAGGTGTGAAAGATCACCCAAGGGCAATAGATTGAATAATCTCATTCTAACGTTATTATCTGAGCTTCATAGGATGCAGGAGATCAAATTATTTAGAATTTACGGAGGTAATATTGGCAATCAGAAGTTAATTTGCTGTTGGTTATTGCTGAGCATTCCATCATAAGATGGCACATGTGAGTTTAGTGAGGTTGTACATCTCATTGCAGGCCGTACAAGTTTCAGCAGCGGAGTGAGTCCTAGGGTCAAAACGCCTAGGGTCTTGGTCAGATTTCAACTCATTTGCAGGCGTCTAGGGTAGATTAATAATTGTGCAGTAGTTTCAAGGTGGTTTCTGGAGGACTTTAGAGGTGACGTCTAGTATTGTGGGTTTCGAGTTGCTGATCAAAACAATTTCAGATTTGCATTGTTGCATCTTATGTAATTCGGGTATGATTCAAATGCAATTTCTCAGCCATAAACAAATTTGAGTTATTTATTTTATGCATTTGTTTGGAGTTAATATATTTTTGTAAATATCTCTATTTATTACATTGCCTGGCAAGAACTTTAATAAATCAGGGAAGCATTAAAAACAGAAAACAAAACTTTAGAATAGGGGGGGATATTATAATCTTACAGTGGTATCGGAGCTTGGATCTTGCCAGCCTCTGGGTTATATTTCAGACTTGTTTCATGCAACCAAGTGAGAGGGATAACATGTATATTGTTAGGGAACAAAGAAAACAAATTCAGTGGACTCATCCATATCCAAAACAAGATACATTATCAGCTGCAATAGCTACAAGGCAGCACCATAGTGAGATTGGTTCAGCTAGCAAGATGGGTGATAGGAGAGACAACAGTCCACCACATGTTGATAGAGAAGCACATGATGATAGAGAAGTAAGGGAAATTTTTAGAGGTCTTGTAGCAGGACAACAACAGGTAACAAATGTTTTACCACAACTTACAACAGCCATTCAACAAATGAACATAGGCCCTAGGAGGAATAATCATGAACAAGTAGATGATGGTAGTGTAATTGGTACACCACAGATAGAGAGGACTCCTACACGCACTACAAATAGACCATTTCAGCCTACTTTCTTGCCCAAAAATGAAGCAAAAGAGGAGGTTGTTGAAGTGGATGATGAGGTCACATTTGCAAATAGTGTCATGACTATGCATGATGAGTGGAATAAACTTCCCCAACATGTGAAGAAAGTTTTACCCTTCCCTCAATATACGGGACAATGAAGAGATAGTAGAAGAACCAGGCAAGAATGAAGACCAAGGCAACAAAACAGGGAACTCAAACAAGCCACAAGCAAACTCACCCTACCTACATTTGATGGTAATGGAAGGATCAACGCTAGAGCTTGGATTCACAAGCTATACACCTTCTTGACATTTAAATTGATGTAAGATGATGAAGCAATTAAATTTGCTACCATGCACCTTGAAGGCATTGCATATGATTGGTGGCACCATGGTTTGGTCACACAAAACCATGGATTGATTCACTCTTATGAGGAGTTTAGCAACAAATTGATTGCTTAGTTTGACTGGAAGGATGTGGAGGTGTATTATAGAGATCTAGCACAATTGAAACTAAGTGGGCATGTGGATTCATGCATTAATGAGTTTCAAAAGATTGCTGTTATGGTTCTTGATATGACTGAAAAAAGGGTGGTAATGTTGTTTATTGAGGGATTGAATGATAGGAAAAGAGGTTTAGCCAAGGTGCTAAGGCCTAGGACTCTTCATGATGCTATCCAGTTGGCACTAGATCTTGACAAATCATCTTCCACATTTCAGTCACAAAAGAAAAGTTTTAAGAGCAGCAAACCATTTAAGAAAACCTTCAACTAGCCTAAGACCGCTCCACCCAGATTGGACTTTAAGTCAAGGAATGAGCTTCGCAGGAAGAAGCTATGTTTCACTTGCAAGGAGCCATGGGAGCCAAGAAATAGGTGCCTTGGGAAAGGAAAAGCTCATTATATAGAGGCCACTTCAAACATTGATGAGGAGGTGATTGGTACTAGTTTGGAGAGTGACCAAGATGTTCAACAGTTGGAGCATGTTGAGGGAGCTTTAGGGGATATAACACATGCCACTATAGCTACATCGTTAGGAGTTCCGAAGTATCATCCGTTGAAAGTTAGAGGTGTCCTGAATGGACAACGGGCCACTTGCTTAGCTGAGAGTGGAGCGACTCATAATTTTATTGATGAGGGATTGGTGGTTAAGAGGGGAGTACAGGTGAAGGACTTCCTAGGTTTTAGTGTAATGGTTGCAGATGGATTCAAGATGACATGTTCTAAGGTGTCTCAATTGAGTATCCAGTTGGGGGATTACACAGTGACAGATGATTTCTACGTGGTTGGGATTGGAGATACAAATGTTGTTTTGGGGGTGTAGTGGCTACATTCTTTGGGTAAGTATAGTCAGGACTTCCAGAAAATGGAATTGGAATTCATAGCAGATGGCAGACTAGTGGTATTGAGAGCTTTGGTGAATGGTGCACCAAAGATAGTGACAACAAAGAGGATGGAGGCTTTATTCAAGCATGGTGAGGTTGCATGAGCGACCTAATGTTTCATATCTTCAAAGTCTTCTTCTAGTGATGATATGCATCATCATGTGGAAATCCAACCCATCTTGGATAAATATAGTGTTGTATTTGGTGATATCCCTCCAAGTAGACCTCCAGATTGTGGGTTCGTGCATGTAATTGAGTTGGAGGGTGCCAAACTTGTATTTACCACTCCGTATCATCATCCTAGGAGATTCAAGAAAGAGATTGAAAAAATCATACGAGAATTATTAGATATGGGACATATTAGATCGAGCTCTAGTCCCTTGGCATCTTTGGCGGTCTTAGTGAAGAAAAAGGATAGCATGATGAGGATGTGCGTTGACTACTAAACAAAAGGACCTTTAAAAATAGGTACCAATACTTAGGATAGATAAACTATTGGATGTGCTTCATGGGGCAGTTTATTTTTCAAAGATTGATCTTCGTTCATGGTACCACCAGATTAGAGTCCGCACAGAGGATGCGCATAAGACAACATTCAGATGCCACTATAGACACTACGACTTTCTTGTTATGCCTTTCGGTCTTACTAATGTGACCACAACTTTTTAGTCATGTATGAATCATATATTTAATAAGCAGTTGCAAAAATTTGTGTTGGTTTTTTTTATGACATTTTTATATACAGTAAGACGTGGGAGCATCACCTTAGGCACATTGATGAGGTGTTAGGCATTATGGAATCATAGTCCTTGTTTGCAAAGGCTTCAAAATGTGAGTTCGGCATGACTGAAATTTTATATTTAGGACATGTGATTGGTGTTGGTGGGGTTAAGGTACACCAGGAGAAGATACAGGCCATACTTGAGTGGGCACCATCGAGAAACATTTCAGATTTTAGGGGCTTTCTTGGATTATGCAACTATTGTAGGAGGTTTGTCAAGGGGTTCTCATAGCTGACAACACTTCTCATAGATTTCATCAAGAATGGTGCTTTCAGATGGTTGGACGAGGCTCAGAGTACTTTTGATAGACTCAAGCAGGTGATGAGTTATTGTCCAGTGCTAGCGTTGCCTAATTTCTCTCAACTGTTTTTGTTGGAATGTGACGCATCAAGTGAAGGGATTGGTGCGGTGCTCATGCAGAACAAACATCCCATAGCCTACGAAAGTAGGAAGTTGAGAGAAACAAAATGATTGTATTCCACCTATGACAAGGAAATGCTTGCCATCATGCATGCGTTGACAACATTTAGACAATACTTGGTAGGTGGAAAGTTTATGGTCAGGACAGATCACAATAGTTTGAAATATTTCTTAGAGAAAAAAGGATTTGAATGAACACTAACAGAAATGGGTAAGAAAAATTGAGGAGTATGATTTTGACATTGAATATGTCAAAGGGAAAAGAAATATTGTGGCAGATGCACTATCCACAAGACCTACCCTTTGCTCTATCTTTGAGATTTCAGCCGATTGGAAGGCTCACTTGGTGGCCAAGTATTCTAAAAATTCCTTTGCATGTAAACTTATGGATGGACAAGTCCAGGATGATAGGTATAAGGTGATTAATGATGTGATTTATTATAGGGATAGGATATTCTTAGTACTTGAATCTAAATTGAAGAGTAAGATTATGAGAGTTTTTCATGATACACCCTTGGCAGGACATCCCGGGTTCTTCATAACTTATAGGCAGCTTCAGGAGAGATTCTCATGGAAGGGTCTCAAGAGTGATGTCTTGAATTATGTTAGAGGGTGCATGACTTGTCAACAGGACAAGTTAGAACATACCTTTCCTGTTGGTTTGCTACAAGCATTGCTGATTCTAAAGCAAAAGTGGGAGAGCATATCGATGGACTTTGTCACAGGTCTTCCAAAAGTCCAAAGTGTTGTACCCAAACCAATTTTTTTGCTTCATTAAGGCATTTTGCTTAAAAGAGCCTAAACCTTGTGGAAGTGATGTCAAAACACATTTTTTGGGCAAATCAAGTATGGACTTTGTGTCAGTTTGATGTTAGGAGGCTACTGGTGAAATTTGAAAAAACTGAAAATTATGGTTTCAAGCACCCCTGTTTCAGGTCGCGAAACCCTAAAAAATGAAACTTGTCAGAATTGATTGAAAATTGTTTTGATTGGCTTATTTTACCTCACGATCACAATGGTGAAGTCAATTTTAGTTAAAACTCAGTTTAAGTCTGGTAGGTAGTTTTTTCTTTTTTAAGATGGAAAGTTAGGAGCTCTGAGGTCGTCAATGGCAAATGGCCAGAGACCAGGTGTTGAAATCTAAGCCTAAAACGCTCAAATGAAGAATTCATGGCGAGATAGGTGCAAAATAATGCTTCGTCTTGGAGGAGATTTTTTGCCGGGATGAAAATCATCAAAAATTTTCTTACTCTGGAGCACCAGAGCCCCTGGTAGCTAGGGGCCCCCTAGCTTTCAGAGGTCCAGATTTCAGTTTCGGGATTTGTCACTTCCAAGAAGACTTCTCAAGAATATTGTTAGCTTCGCGATGAGCCTACCAACCAACCTAAAAGATTTGTCTAGCACCCGATACAAGAGATTGAACGAGAAATGAGGGAGATTGAAAAATGACTAACACTGGAGTGAAAAGTGGGCCGCATAGCTTGGGGCGCCCATCTTTTTGAGGGACCAGATGGAGGTTTCTGACTAAATGATACCTAGGATGATTGTCTCAAATTTGATCAGGCTTCGCAACGCATCCGTCAGTGGGTGAATCTGAGTTGTTAGTCAATCAAAATCATAGGTCAAACATAAGGTTTAATCGTGGTCAAAATCTCAAGGAAAAAGAAAAAGCGCCCCTGGCCCAAGGTTTTGGAGCCTTGAATGCAGTCTTTCTGGTAATCTCAGGTATTCATCCTGTCCGTGTTACATCCAGCTTTTTGTTGCATATCTCAGTCAAGTTAGAAGATGAGTTAGTAGCTTGTAGCTAGAGTTTAAGTGGATTTTTAGCCAGTTTGTAAAAAGGCCAAGTTTGGGAGCAAAAGTGCCCCTGGAGGCCAGGGGCGCCCTTGATTTTAACCCATCAGATAAAATTTGGAAAAGTGTTCTCTAAGAGCTCTTGTGTAGAACAGAGCCAGCTTTGCGACGAGCCTACCTTTCCGTTTTGAAGTTTTGCCAAACACAAGATGTAAGGAGGTCAGAATCACCTTCAAAGTGATTGAAAATGATGAAAACTTGACTAAGTATGGAAGCAAAAGCGCAACTTTTAACCAGAGGTGCCTTGATTTTTGAAGCCTCAGATCTCAGAATTATGGATTGTAGTCTCAAGGAGTGTTTTGTCAGTTTTGATCCTGCTCTTCAACGAAACTGTCACCCAGTCAATTGGGCATGTTAGTCAATCAGAATCAGTGGTTGAACATGGGCTCTGGCGAGGTTTGCAAATTCAAATTTTCATAAAATTGGTTAAGTTTGGAAAATAACGCCTAAAGTCAATGGTTTGACTTTTGAACTAAGAATGACTAAGCGCCCTACAATGGTGGATTTTTTCAAATGAATTTAAAGATTATTTAATGTTTAAGTGATTTGATTTCAACTAAACTTAAATATTATTTAATTCGACTTATTTTTGCTTGCAAAAGGGGTGATTTGTTTTGCATGTAGAGTTAATTGAGAGTATCAAAGTTGGCGCCCTATTTAGGGTTTATTTTTAATGTAGTTAACTATTTTGGGGTCCAATCAGATAAAGTCGTACATTTCAAGAGGTCCAATGAGGGTGGCACTTGATTTGCAAGCAAATGGGATGATTTTAGGCTTAAATTTATTTATTTAAGTCATTATTGGCGCCATTATTCTCATAATAGGTTCAAGCAAAGGCAATTTTCTTGAGCAATTGAAGATTCAAAGGTGCTTTGAGTAATATTTTTCAGTGTTATTCACGGTGCCAGATCCAGATTGTTCAGAAGATTAATTTTCCAGAGTTCAATTTTTCAGAGCATGCAAACTTCATCGAATCCAATTCAAGTATAGGCGACTTTTTGAGGCAGAATAAACAAACTTCTATCTTTTGTCTAAAGTTCTTCTATTCGTCTTAGGTTTTCTCTCGCATGTCAAAAAAACTGCAGAATTTTCAGAATTTGATCATCTGGGTTCACACATTTCAGCGACATCAGCAAAACCCATGTCTTAGATTTTTTTGAGAAAATTGCCCCACTACTTTTATTCTAAAAGCACTGTGCTTTTTTCCGAAGATTCGTTTGCATGTGGGTCAAAAACACATATTTTCCAAAATCAAATCATCTGGGTTGCCTTAGAATTCCATTGCCTACAAAACCCATGTTCCAAATTTTTTCAGGAAAAATTGTCCTGGGAAGCTATAGAACCCCTACTTTTTCTCGACTAAAAAGCCTTTGCATGCCTTGCTAAAACTCACTTTTTCAAATTTCTAATCATTAAGGTTTGCTTAGAATTCAATTCTCTACAAAATCCATGTTTCAGAAAAATTCCGATTTTTTTTCCCGCAACTAGCTATTTTTAGCCTCATTCAGAGCTTTTTTCAGCCTTTTCTGAAAGTTGTCCGAACATACCCAACTTTATAGTCAAAAATCTAGATTTTCAAAATGTAGTTCAACCCCATAGATTATACGACCAAATCGGTCTTAATGCACGACTTTTTGAAAACCTTAGACATAGACTTGGGTCGTGTCTATCCCATGGTCAATTTGGGTATGTTGGAAGGCGTTAGCAGCAATACATTAAAGAATCTTGAGCATTCCAGGTTGCTGGAAGCAACGTCTATTCCTATCACAACTTTCGATCTTAAGTTTGTTCTTGCTTGCATCAAGCATTACGACTCGTCTACACGACAAATCAGATCAGCTGATGGGAGAATCATTTGTAGCCTTAAGCCGAGGGATGTGGAAAAGTGCTTTGCTATTCCTCCTCGTTCAGACAATTTCATTGTAGTCATTAAGGTTTGTAATAAGATATGGTATGAAGACCAAGAGAGATCATAGAGGAAAGTTGCTCAGAGATGGTTGAAAATACAGAAGACTAACATGCCTAAAAGGGTTGGTCGCGGCGAATTCAAAGATGAAGTTGCAATTTTGATAACTCTACTCAATCAGGTTACAGGTTAGGAGGAGGCTAATATTTTCCTACTGTGGATGTTCTATGTCATTTCTAGGATCCTCAATGGTACAGAGCACTTTGATTGGGCCATGTTGATCAGCGAGTGCCTTCACTAGAAGATTATTGGATTCCTCAAAATCCATGAGTTTCACATGGTGTCTTACTTGGTCTACTTGATTGCATCTCAAGGCAGTTTTAGACACTTGAAGACCAACGGGACTCTTGGTGTTCAACACATTCACGAATATTACTCTCAATTGGAGTTCTCAAAAGCTGAATTGGATTTCGAATGATACTTCCAATGGCCATGTACCCTCTTCCAGAGGGTAGGGGTTCCAAACACGACATTGGTAAAGTGCTTGTGCACTCGGGGTACTGCGATGCCTTGTACTCTCTTGTGAACCAGTCTTTCTTCTCCTCCACCACCTGGTATCGCCCAATCTTCCTCTGGAATGTATCTGTTATCGCGGAATCTAGCAGCGCTCGTTCCACGGATAACCCCCCTACGAAACTTGTCCATTTCCTAGGATTCGTGAAGTTCAAGTACGCACAACGGGGTGATTTTCGAGTCACCTCGAAGTGCGTTCCCAAGTCTCGAATAGTCAATTCGAGCATTCCACCTTGTTCTCCTCGCAAAGACCTTCGAAACGAGATCTTTCGCGACATTTCACTGTTAATACTTTGCAAATTACGGAAGATGCAGTAGCACTGAAAAAGTGCGCCCCTGCAGGGAAAATCCAAAATTTAGCTAAGTCTGGAAATGTAAGGGCGCTAAAATTTAGCGCCCCTGCATGAAGTGAAAATTCCAAAAAAATGCAAGAGCGCTAAATTTTAGCGCCATTACATTTTTTCTCAACACTTAAACTTTTTTCATTCCTCTGGCACGTTTCTTCACAATTTCGCGTTTTTCGTCAATCGTGCCACTTTTCGTGCCTAAATTTATTGCACGACTTGAGTTAGGTTTTTAATTTTCATTTTGCAACTTAAGTGAATGAATTCATCTCTCATTTGAGTTGTTCACTTTTTATTTTTCCCTCTCCTCTTGCTGTGCGGATTTCTTTCCAACTACAAATTCGCGTTTTGGAGATTTCGCCATTGTTTCAACATCCTTCGCGTTTTGCTCTGGTAAGTTTTTCGTCTTCACTCTTGTCATTTGTATATGATCTTTGTACATTCGCGTTTTGATTTCTTCATTCACGTTTTTATTTCATTCGTTTTTTATATTCGCGTCTTCCTTCATTCGCTTTTTCCTACACGTTTATGCAATGGAACCTTCATTCATGGTTTTGAATTTGCGTTCTCCTCTGTGCGTGTTCATTTAGTGCTCATTCCTTCTTTTCTTTTCTTTTCTCTAAACCCTACGCATTCTTCTATCCGCCAATATGGTTGATGTTCTGTGGGCACTTGTATCTATCCAACGTATCCATGTTGTCTCTCTTTATGCGTTTTGGTGAACGTTGAAGAAATCTGTTATTGTGAAAAAGAATTCCCTTAATCTTGGGAGGCGTATGTAATAGGATGAAAGCAAACTCAAGCTCTCATGATTCAAACAAATTTCCATCTCCAAGCCTGAGCGCTATCGCCATTCCCTCTTGCATCTACATCTCAAAACTTTCAAGAAAAAGCAGAGGCGCTGAATTTTAGCGCTAGAACATTTTTGAGAAAATGAGAAATTACCTAACACTGTAAGATGTAAGGGCGCTAAAATTTAGCGCCCTTGCATCAAAATCATCTTTCACCAAAAAGCTAAAGCGCTGAATTCTAGCGCCATGACATCAGAAGAATGTCATAAAATTGCCTAACACAAAAAGTGTAAGGGCGCTAAAATTTAGCGCCCTTACACCAAAAGCAATTTCTCAGAATGTAAGGGCGCTGAATTTTAGCGCCCTTACACTTTTTGCAGACTTTTTCCAGACCTTTCCAAATGCACCCCATTTTTGACCAGTGCATCCTTGAGCTTCATTTTTCCGCATTCGTGCATCGTTTTGCGTGCCTCGCCATCATCTCCATGCATTTCCACCCTCGTGCTCGTTTCACGCTTTCCCATGTTTCCTAACAAATTGGTGTTTGTTCTGGCTAGACGGATTGCAGTCTACTCTCAGAGATCGTCTAGTTAAGAGTGCTCAGTGTTCCAGTTTCTTTTGATGACTGCAACGAAACCTCCTTCTTCTTCGAAAGCAAAAAGCAAGATGAAGTACAAATATCAAGGCGTCTATCCGCCAACTATGGTACTTTCGAAAGTTGAAGAAATAAAGGATACAGAAGTTGGCCATCAAGATTTGGTTGACTTTGCAAAGTTGACAGAGACGAAGCCTCTTCCTGATTCAATGAGGGCAATAGTACACAGTAATCTCCACTTGGTGGCAATGTTCCCCACAGCTGCGCACAATACTGAGTTTGTTCTTCAAGTTGCGTCTCATTACATCCGAGAAAGCAGAAGTGTGATCGACTCTTCCGGGCATGAGATTCTAAGACTCGACCCCGATTTCTTTGACATCGTCTTCAAGGTTCCTCACATGGACAAATATATTGACATTTCTATATCAAAAGCACAGGAGATTTTCGATGCTGATCCTAATAAAGCCAAACAGTTGATAAATACTCAATGGCTTAAAAAGCCTAGATCGTCTGTTTCCAGATGGCCGAAAGGACTCCTGAGAAGTGACTTCAAAGATGACGTCAAGGATATGATCACGTTTCTGAGCAGAGTGAAAGGTTTGCCGGAATCATCCACCTTTCACGATTGGATGTATGAATACATCAGGATCATAAGGAGGCAGAAAGTGCATATTGACTGGGGTAAACAAATCAGTGATGAGATGCACGAACAGTTGATCAATGCTCCTTCTACATTGAAGTTCTACATGACTTCTTACCTGGTGTACGCAGCAGCTGTGATGAGACAATTCCCAGGTCTATCTACAAAGGGGAATCGATGATGGTGCCTGTGTACAGATATTTCTATCAGTTGGAGCTAAAGGAAAGCTTTCATCATTTCAGACGGGTCACTGATGCTTTCTTTGCGCCCTTACTCTTCAACTTTGATCCATCCTTGGAAAGAAGAAGAGTGTCTGATGAGGCTTATAAGGTGGTAAGTAAAGTTGGATGTATTTTTCTTCAATTCCCAACGTTTACTTACTTGAGAGTAGGTTGTTACACCGGTTGTCCCTACATGCTACCACGTTATCCTTCGGATAAGTGGGTTCTCATGGAAACATGCAGACAGCTGATGTCAGTGCAGAAAGAACGAAGAAGCAACCACAAGCGTGGATTCAAGTTCCCACTGACCATCGGCAGATATACTATCCGGACTGCACAAAAGGCTAAGTCTGTCTATGCTGAGATGCAGATCATGACCATCAAAACCTACAGGTATAGGTTTGATTTTGACTACCGAGATGTCAGAAAGAAGTTGCAAAAGGGTCACCAACACAGGTACCGTTTTGAAGACATCTGGGCAGATTGCAGAGATGAAGAAGCCATTCGAAAGATGGACTATTGCAGATTGATAGTTCAACAAATCAGAGATCTTGGTATCGCTGACCTACCAGAGGATTTTGAGGATCCAGGTGATATCATGAACGCTGTCTATGATGAACAAGGCGTTGCTAAGAGGCCGTTGCCTGCAATACAGTGGTCTAGGAAAGAGGTCACCAGCATGAGAGAAAGGCTGAGACCAATCCTAGCCAATACAGAAGAATGGTTACACAAACATGGTTATGCAATGAAAAGTTTCAGGACAGACTCAGAAGGAGAAGAGTCCGAGGCAGAAGCACGCCAACAGCAAGAACTTCGCGACAAAAACAAGTCAGCGGCCGTTCCCACTTCTTCGCGGAGAGGCCCTAGGATCAAGTTCACTGTTGGTAAGAAAGATACCCAGGCTGTCCAAGAGACAGAAATGACGGAATCTCACCCATCTCGCTCTAAGGGTAAAAAGCCCATTTTAGAGGAGATAGATTCCGATGAAGAAGATACTTCAAGCGACCAATCCGCTGAAGATGAAGATTCAGCAGAAGCAGACTCCGATGCCGAAGAGGTTTCTGAAAGCGGGCAAGAGTCTGATGAAGATTCTGAAGAAGGATTTGAAGGTGACTTCGAAGGTGAACCAGAATCGGAGAGGCAAGAGGGTGATCAACAGGAACCCGAGCATGATGAAGAAATAACTACTCCTCCCGAGAACGTAGTTGAGGAAATTCACAGAACATCATCGCCCGTGACTTCAAACATTCCTCATACCCCTTTTGAGTCAAGAATTCCTTCACCTCCTGCTCCCTCATCACCTATTCCTACCACGAGCATTCCTGCAGCCGAGATATCCCCTATCCCTGCAGCATCAACCCAGCTTGATACTCCATCAGTGACAAGCATTCATATGGTTGATATACTGTCAAGCCCACCATCGTCCATTCCTAGCTTGTCTTCGCCAACGTATGATATCACTTCTGAGAACAAATTCAATCGTTTCATGAATGAGTCCATGCGTGATCAGCTCAATGTGTCAACTACAGGAGCGATGATGACAAACACTTCTCCAATTGTCACGATACCATTGGTGAGTTGAGATGTGACAATAACTTCAGAGGTGGCAATGGCGACCGACTTGACAGTAAATCCAGAAGTTCACACTTCTTTTCTTCCTCCTTGGCTAATATCTCAAGTGTCGAAGCGTAAAAAGCAAATGATTTCTCCAGAGGAACTCGACCTTGAAGAGATAGTTCTTCCAAAGGCTAAAGGGAAGAAGAAGGCAAAAGTATACTCGAGGCTGAATGTTGATAAATCTGGCCACAAGTATGCTGAAATTGGCATACCACCGAATCAAGAAGGTGATGTCAATATGGAGGACTACACAGTAACAAAGGTCCAGCTTGGCAAGGTTACCAACGAAAGTGCAAAAGCCGATGCGCAAGTCACTTTGGATATCTTGGCAGGAAGGCTGGACAAAGTTGAGCAATCTCGTAACATGTACAAACAGAGGGCAGAGCATTATGCCACTGTTGTAAAGAGACTTGCCGGTTCTCCAAGCAATGCACAACCGCTGACAGTGGTAAGTATTGAAGACCCAGCTGTCAAGAAAGCTGAGAAATTCGCCTCCAAAGGCAGAGTGTTGTATGACTTTGTTGAAAAGATCATTGAACACGGATCTCAGATAATTTTGGCTGCGGATGAGAAAACCACCATGTTGGCCAAGCTCACCACAGAGCTTGACAAAGAAAAGGGCGTACTTTCCCAGGAGCGCAGAGACATGGAAAAATGCCTGTTGTCATGGTCGGAAATGAAACAGGTAAAGCTCAGCAAATTGGTGGAGGTTGGGGTAATTCCCGACAAAGAAAAGTTTGTAGAGGTAAAAGAATCACTGAAACACAGGATCCAAGTGGTTCAATCTCTCATTGAAGACCTTCACCAAGTACAGGAAGATGTCGACGGGCATCGCAACATTCTTGACAAAAGTATCAGAGAGTTGCCTGGTCAACTTCTTGAGGACAATCGTATCTTCCTACCGGCCGCAGAAATATCCCTGATCTTCAAAGAAGCCATCATGAATTTGATTGACAGTTCAGACTTCTCAGAAGCTTCACTGAACATCATTTGTGATACAAGGCTCACATTGGACAACCTGAAGACGCATCTTGACAGGTGCAAGAAGGTTCACTCATCTGCCATGAGATCGATCACGAGAATCCACACCATTGTGGATTACACCGTTGGTCCAGATGAGAAGTTCGTGCAGGAGACTAGGAGGAAATTTGAAGACTTCCGCGCCCAATGCAAAAAGACGTGAAGCAGCCTCCTATTCTCCAGTGTTAGACATTTCCGGTGCATCCCATTATGCATCTTGTAAATATTTCTCGACATTTTCGAATGTCATTTTGTAAATTGTAATTACACCAAGTCCAAAGATGTAATATTTTCAAAACAAATTACACTTTGACTTTGGTCAAAGTTAGGTGAGATTCCAAAAATCGCTCACCTAACTTTCCTTAATTTTCTCAATCTCTTTCCTTATTTTGCTCATCCCTCTTTCTATATATTGTGAGGGATTTTCATTGTAACATATCTTTTAGTCTTTTGCAACGAAGTGCTGCCCTTTTGTAAGCAAACTTGTGAAACTTTGCGTTCATATTTTGTGAATGAGATTCAATCAATAAAGGAAAGGATTGCAAGCCAAACTTTGTGTTGGATTCGATACTTTTGTAAGTTGATTCGATTTGGTAGTGATTAGTTCGAGGAATCTGAAAGACTCTAAGTGGTTGATGTAAACTTTGTGTTACATTTATTATTTAGATTGCATTGTTATTTTGTTTATCATTGGTTGAGTGATCTATAAGACTTTGCGCTTATAATCATTCATGCTCATGCATGTTCTTGTTGGATAATCTATAAGACTTTGTGCTTATAATTATTCATTCTCTTGGATACTTTGTCGAAAGATCTACAAGACTTTGTGCTTGTAATCGTTCGTGCTCGTTGACATTTTGGTTGGATGATCTACAAGACTTTGTGCTTGTAATCGTTCATGCTGTTCGAAGAATTGTTGCGTCTAAGAAGACTTTGTGCTTCTAACGTAGCAAACGGTACGTTTATGCAGATCCGACCCTATAAGCTACGGAACGACTTTGTGCCTTCGTGAGCTTTCCCATTTTATTTTCTTTTGTTTGTTGTTAATTACTTCTGGTATCTCTACGCTTCGCTTTGACGAGATAGAGATATTGGCATTACTGCTGGTTGTTAGTTTTTAGTTATCAAGAATTCGGAACTTCCAACACGTGAAACATTGTAAACATCTTCTCTGAAAAAAGAGAGAAGTATGAATGTAACACACCCCCCCCACTCCGTGACTTTCGTGTACATTGTGTAATTACTTTTGTGATTTACTATTGTTTCTCTTAGCAGTAAGAAGGGCGCCTCCCCTTTCCGAGAGGAGAGATTCACATCTCACATAGCTGTGGCTGAAGTCCAAGTTGTGTAATCTGTTGAAAGTTGATTACATAATTTTCACCCAACAGTATCCATTGCCTCCTAAGCCCCAATCCTCCCATGGCTTCCTCGCCCTGCATAGGCCAGTCCTCTCTAGTTACGTATCCAAGCACATTTATTTTTACAGGTCCTTTTCTTTCCTTATAAATCTTCAACTTCGACCCATTCACAGGATCCTTCAATACAATATCGTCTTGTCTTGCTAATTTGACTGCTTTGTTTTCTCCAACTTCGTGAATTCAGAATGGCCCCAACCATCTTATTTTAAACTTGCTTGGTTTCAGTTCATTACGGCCGTTGTATTTTAGAACTAACTGTCTCTGCTGGAAGTTTGCTTGCTGAGATATTTGTTGTGCTAGAACTTCCGTCGTTTCTGCAACACCTTCATCACCCACTAAGCCAGTACTCGTCATTCATCCAGCTTATTCAATTGGAATAATCTCTCCTTCAAACTCTCCGTATTACCTAGTCTATTTTCCACTACAATCCTTAAGCTTGGCACTAGGTACTCTGTCGGTACTACAACTTCCTACCCGAACATGAGTTGGAAGGGCGTATGGCTGGTTGTTACTTTGTAGGTCACACAATACGCCCATAGTGTGGCTGGTAGTTGTTCCTCCTAATCTGCCTCCATGCTACAAGATTTATGGATGACCAATACAACTACTTTGTTGGTTGATTCCTTGTACTCCATGAAAATTTATGGATGCCTCAATCTTCCATACAGGCTGGGCTCTTGGTACCAGTGGAATTTTGTGTACGCACAACTCCGGAGGTACGCCCTTCAAGTCCTTGTATGTCCACGCAAAGGCATCCTTGTACTCCATGAAAATTTTGAACGGATTGCTTTTAGTACAAGGTTCTAATCATCTCCTAGGATCGTATGGGGATTGTCTTCTTCCTCGAGGTTGACCTTTATGTTTGGTTCCTCATACTTGATCACTTTATCTCCTTCGAAGTGATGTAGTGGTGTGTCATCTACTCTGGCCACTCCTGTACATTCTCCGTACTCCAAAGGGAATGGTTGGCTTGTTGATGCTTTGTCTTCCCCTGTCCCTTCCCCTTTGACTTGTAGCATGTTGCAATTTTGTTGAAAAGCTTCATAGTCTTCCATTTGCCAGTGGAATAATCTGTTCAATGAATTTGTCTCATCCTCCGAGCATTCATGGAGGTCTAGGATGCCTTCATCATTTGGCTCTATGGTTCCTCCTTCCTCCATTCTGCCTCTCTCAGATTCTAAATCTGATGATTGCAGTTCTTTGTTGACTGCCTGATTCCCTAGGTTGATCACGTACTTCCTCCCGTTGCTCTCTATGGACAACGCGTTTCTTTTCCAATTGTGATTTGCTTTGGCTGCCACTAACCACCCTCTTCCGAGCAACACATCGTACGCCTTCCTCTTTAGTGGGATGACTACGAAGTTTAGCAGGAACGGTTGTGTTTCGATTGTCACCTTTTGTGCCATCAATGTTCCCAACGGTTTGATGTCGTGCTGATCGGCACCCATGAGTTGGAATGTCGATGGCCAAAGTGTTGGCTTCCCAAGACTCTTCCATGTGTCTTTGGGTAGCATGTTGGTTCCCAATCCTCCATCGACGATAGTATTTGTCAGAATTTTCCCATAGATCTCCATTTGTACAACCGCTGGCATCTTCTCGATGTTTTCCGTTAGCAATATTAGGCCGATGGTTTGTTCATCGTACGGTGGCGGTTTTGGAACCAATTCTTTCCTTCAGTCCTCCTGCCACTGACGTTGGTCATTACCAACGACGTTCGTGATCGCCAGTCCCAACTGTGGCATAGTCTGGAGAAGGTCAGTCACCTTTATGGGTACGGTGGTTTGCAGTACTTGTCATACGATGTTGGTTTCCACCTCTGACCGCTAAGAGGTGCCTGGGTTCTCCAGAGGTGTTTTGTTTTCTTTCGTCATTGCTAGTTCCACTTTTGCTTTTGCTTCCCTCATTCTTTTCTTTTTCGTATGTGAATCTAGGTAGGTGGCCTTCTTTGCTTACGCTCTGGTGATAGCCAGTACCTCTTGCTCCTCCACCTCTAGCATGTGGATGCCTTTCTGCTTGGGGCATTCGTTGTTCTCATGGTCACCTGGTCCACACCACTTGCACAATCTCCCCCCTGAACCTTGATCGTTCTGGCCTTGATCATTCTGGCATTCCCTGGCGAAATGGCCCCATTCATTGCACTTTCGGCATTGTATCATGGGCCTTCCTTTACCATTGTACTGTATCTTACTTCACATGGTACTACTATTGCTCCTCCGGTTATTTCGGTACCCTCCAAGGGACGCGTTGGAATTTTTGATGGTGTGTTCGGTGGTGTTGACGGTTCTTCGTAAGCGAAGAGTACTTGTGCACTTCTTGCTTTTAAGTTGTATGGGCATTCCTTAACAGAATGTCCCATCAGTTGATAGATATCGCAGAACAGCTTCTTCGGGTAGTTTTCTTTTGTGTGACCTTCCCCATTGCAATCCGTACACCACAGTTCTCTGGCTTCCTTTGTGCTCTCCTTATTAGCGTTTAATTCTTTCATCATTCTTATCATATCCTTCTAGAGCGCGTGCACCGTTTTTGACTCACCATCGTTGATGTTCGTACTCTCCTCATCATTTGTCTTCCTTTTCTCTCGGGATGATGTTTTGTTTTCGCTCTCTATATCCATCGCCCGATTGTAGACTTCGACGTATGATGATGGAGGTACAACTTTTTTTTTTCCTCAGAGACGGAAGCAAGCCTTTGATGAACCATTGCTTCTTTAGCCCATCGGCCGAATGGGTCTCTAGTTTCTCCAACAAGTCTTTGAGTCTCCGGTTATAGGTCCGCACCTTCTCGTGCTTCCCTTGCTTTGTATTGTAGATTTCCACAACAATTTCACTGTCATCCTTGAGGAGTTTGAACTCATCTTGGAATGCCTTCTTGAGTAATCTCCATGATGTCTTGTGTACTTGGTCTAGTTCTGTGTACCAGTCGATGGCACTATCTCTTAGGGTCGTTGGGAATGCTCTCAACCAATAGTCCACATCATCTTGTCCGTTGGCTATCCAAATCATCTCGCACATCTTGCAGTGCCGTATTGGATCTTTTGACCCATTCCCTGTAAATTTTGGTAGCTTTTGCCTCTTGGCTAGCGGAGTCGCCATCCATCCCTGATGCCCTCCTTGTGTGTTGGACTTGACTGGACTGGTTCTCCCACTACGTCCCAGTGCATCACTTGCACTCTTGGCCACGTATGAGTCTCCCCCATGTCCTCTGTTGGCGTCCTCTACACCTCAAGTCTCCTGGGGTTCGTTTCGGTACTCCCTCTGCCCTAGGTTCTTAGGCTCAAATCTTCCAATCCTCGACCCTTCGTTGTTGTCCGATATGGACAACTCCTAAATGCGTCGGATACTGCTCTCGAGTTCTTCACTTAGTTCATTTTCATTTCCATTAATTTTGTATCTTTCTATGCACGGTGTCTTGAAGGGTCCTTCATCCCTTTCCTTTGCAAAATTTTGGTGTGCTCTTATGATAGATTGGTCTATTTCATCAAAATTTTGGTGTGCTCTTGTGATACTTTGGTTTATTTCAGTTATATCTCCATTGATTTCCTTATCAATTTGCTTTAATCTTCGCCTCGGTTCTCTTGCTCCTATAACTTGAGTGATCACCAAACCTTCTCTTCTTGTGTTTCTTGCCCAATTGGTACTCGGTTCTTATCCTTATTAGGCTATATGAGCATTAAAGGTTGGTCATATGTCTTCGACTAGTATCACGTTCTTCCTCTTCCTGCTTGGTTCTCTCCTCGTATCATTGCAATATTTGTTTCCTTAGGCATTCCTGGTCGCTCTCCGCCTGAAGATCTTGCAAGATGATGAAATGGAGGGCCAGTAGCCTTGGCAGTCGGTTGAGGAGATGGTCGACCTCGTTGTTCACTTGCAGTTTGTCCCAGATGACTTCCTGAGGGATCTCTCGCTTGAGAGCTCCCTCCGTACGAGATCCCTTAACAATATGTCCCACAAGTTCACCAAGTCCTGTGTCAAATCGTCTTCTTGTTCCTTGTTTGTTTGTACAGGTTCCTCAGTCAATCGACCCATCGGGACACCATTCTACCGTCAGGTGATTTCCCTAAGTATGCTTAGGCAACGGCGTCAAATGTTTACTCACAGGATGTATATCCACGTACTATGAGAGTAAACTAAGTTATGCACAGAACATAGATACATACAACATATTCCAGAACACAAGATGCATGAAATAAGGAATGCTTCTATTCATTTGTCCAACAGTAAAGTACCAACATTACAATAACTTAGATGTCCACAATACTATCATAATAATCCCGATTACAAAGACTCTCGTACATATAGCCCTTGGCGGTGGTTGAAAAACCAACTGTCGTGACATTTCGTAACACCCCAACTATCACTAATCGGGACTTAGTTACCCGAGTACATGTGACATACACTACATTAATTATTTGCATTACAACTATAGTTTTATTGAACATAAATAGCTCCAGCTGACTATGGCCCACTATGCTACGGCCGACTACAACCGACTACAACTAAAATAATGACCGTTTACAAAAAAGAAGAGAGCTGCACCCTTTAAAAAAATGATATAAATTAATTAAATGGCAGAGATAGATTTTAGAGGGGGCTGCGTGGGAAATTAGCAGGGGAAGCGATAGGGTGAAGAGGTGCAGGATAGCGGGGCTGTTGTGCCATAACAAAGATATGTTTTAAAATTTAAAACACCAAAAAAAATAGAGATAAAGAAGGCTGTGAAGGAGGATAGGAATGGCCAGTGAAAAAGAGTTGCAGGCAGATTGAGAAGGGAGTTTGCGTCAGTCAGAATGAATGTGCAGGCTGCGTGGTAGAGGTGATAAGGGGGGCTGCGATGAATACATCAGCCGTGAGACCTGAGGAAGGGGTTGTGGGAGTTAAAGTTGGCAGAGATATAATTGCAATTTACATGGTGGCATAATCACCAAGAGAAAAGGCGCTATGGCAGAATGAAGGCGATGCATAGAAAAGGAAAAGAGCAGATTGGAGTGTAATAAGAGTGAAATGTGCAGAGATAATAAAATAGAAGTGCAATTAGAGAGCAGCTCAAGCCATTATAGGAAGAGAAGCCAGCACATCGAAATAAATTGTGGAGTTTGATGTACACGGAATTTGTAATGTCCCCTTCTCAAACCTGATTGTTCTTGTGACCATTGGCCTTTTTTCTGGAGACCCGAAGGCTAGTCGGAAGATAAATTAGGGTTTCCTATTTTTGAGGAGGTCATTGCTCAGAGATGGTGGATTCAATGGCGGATTCCTTCTGGGTTTTCAGAGGGCTTCGCAGGGGTATGTTCATCTCGGCATTCAGAGCATTTTCTGGAATTTACTATTTTTAGTAAATTCTATTTATGGCAGTAATCAGGATGGTAGCAGGCAGTTGACTTTCCCCTTCAGTTGACTCAAGTGGCGTATTCAGTTTCGGGCTTCAGAATGCATTTCTGGGAAGTCGAGCTCATTTCACTTAAAAATAACATTATAATTAAAATGTTATTTTATCACCTTGGCCTAGTCGAATGACTTAATGTCGTTTTAAAAGGTGGACTCAAAGGGTGGCGCCTTCATTAAGGTTATATTTAATATTTGGTGAATTTTCCAAAGTCAAAGGAAATTAATGTGGGCGCATTTATCAAGGTGATGTTTTAATTAAAAATGATTATTGAGCTAAAGGTGAAAAGGACGCCTTATTGAAGGAAAAGTTAGGGTTTGAGCTTGAGTTGGATTTTAGGGTTTCTTGAAGTCAAACGGAACTTATAAAAAAGAGTCTTGTGCATCATTTCTTCATTTTTGGACGACTATACTGTTATGCTGCCGGATTGGCTCTGGAATCGCTTCGAGGAATGAAGGCCTCCTAGCATTGGGCATCACTTCGTGTTTGCAAGACAACATCAAGTGGTGATTTAAGATAGATTTGTGAGTTCTTTGTTTTGGTGCATTGTAATCATCATTGTAATTCGTCAGATCTGATTTCAGCATATTAGAGGTATTTCTAAAGAGCAGTTTAGCTACGGCAGATCCACGTTTATATTCATAACTCAAAAAATACAAAAGAGTTAGTTCTGGGTATTGCATTGATAGTAGTGTCTAGGAAGGGCGAATATTTGTCTCCAATCTCAGATTTTAATGTGTGGTATTTAATTTTTAAAGACAAGTCGAACTTTCCAGCAGGCCATACCATTGCTGATTGCATTGATTTCCGTGCAAATTAATTGTTAGCTTTTCAAAGCTGTTTCTTGCATTTGATTTAGGCGCCTCTTCATTATCAGCAGTTTGCATATAAGATTAGGCCATTTGGGTGAACATCGAGGGAGTTACGAACTATTTAGTGAATTCTTATGTTGCTGAATCAAAGAGTTTAAAGTACAGATCTGTCAAGAACAGTACACAGAAATCTGCATTTATGATTTGGGTTTTGGCATTAAGATTTACTTAACGCTTGTAGCAGATTTATAATTGAAAGTATTCTTTGCAAAGTGTTGATATCTTGACATTGCAGGCAATAATTGTCAAATGTAAACTGGCAGTAGTACTGACCAGTATTCTCAATATTGCTTTGTCATTATTTGTAATACTCTTCATGCTTTCAGTTTTAGAGCAAAATAGTGATAACTCCGCCCTATGGTCGCTACTGTCCATTCTGGATGAGCAAGCACATTCTGGGTGTCGAGAAGTTTCCTCTTTCAGCATTATTTCTTTCCAGCATTGCTTTGTAATTCACTCTGTCATATGGTCGCCCCTCACTCCGCATTGGATTGGGTAGCACATACTTGACGTTGAGTTCCTTTCTGCAATTAGAATAGAAGACCCTCTGACCAATGCTCACCATCATCGGTGCCATACTGGTTAGAGTTACAGCTTAAGCAGTTTCATTTAGATCCTCTGACCAATGCTCGCCATCATCAGTGCCATTCTGGTTAGAGTTGCTTTCTTGCACGTTTTGGTTTTCTCATCTAACCTTAACGGGTGCACTGCTTTGTAAATGGTTAATTGAAAAAACAAAAAATTGGCTTGGAATATTTCAGAATTTATATTTGCAAATGTGTAATGTAAACTGAGAATCCAGTAAATGGAATTCAAATTTTGAAGTTACTTTAATTGTGAAATATGATAGAAGAGTATATCTGTGACAATTCTGAAAGTGTAGTTGGATTTGTTTTCTTCAATCTGATGTAAATTTAAATCGATACAAATTGACATATGAAATTGTCAATTCAATTTATTGTTGGTTGTATAGTTTGTGTTTGAGAGAGGTGATATTGCAGGGTTTGAAAGTTCGTCTGTCACTTTAGGAAGCTTTGATTTAGATGTTATGGTGTTCACCTAGCACTCGTGGGCACACGAGAATCCTTAAGTCTTCTTGATACTTTAATGTGTGTACACTCATATTGCCCTTAGGTTCTCTTTTCTCTACTCCAATCCTTTGCCTTGGTGTTTTTGGCTTGGTTTCTTTTTGGATACCGTGAAGATTGTTTTCAAATCCTCCCTTTTCAATGTTTATCATGAAGTCCTTGGATTCAATCTCAAGATGAAGACTTTTCTCATATAGAGGAAGCTTTGTTGGTTCTTTTGATTGAACTTGATCTGCAAGATCAACACACCCTTCTTAAGGAAGATGCTTGGCAATCTTAACTCACTCTACCTCCATATGTTATTTTTTGTTGTTTGTAGTCGGTTGAATGTTATAACGTCTATGCTTCCAACTATGGCTCCAACTTATGCTGACTCTTTATTTTTCTTTGGCGTTTGCTTTGGATTGATGGACTTTTGGAGTGGGTTACTTCCTGCAACCACCTTTGTTGTTCTTGTTCCATTAGTCGGTGGGTTCTTATAATTTCATGGTCTTCACCTTGATTACACTCTAATCTTTTCCTGCCTTTATTTAGGCTTAATGGCATTAATTATGTTGGTCTCTAGTGTAGTCATTAATAGGTATTGATCAACATTGTTTCTTTATGAATTTGATCCAATTTCCATAAAGGTAGTGGTGCCAATGTTTACCCTTATTTGCCGACAATAATAGAGGCTGCTAGAATATACTAGATAGAGTGACAAAATATAACACAATAGAAGATGTATTTAAAAGAGTTTGTGTACATACATGCAGATTAGGGAAATTGAGACCAAAATTGAACTCCCTTCCTAGATTATGAGAAGTCTATTTAAAGTGACTGATGGTTGCCAAATAGAGCACAACTATCAGCAACCACTTACAACCAACAAGGAACAACAAGGAACAACAAGTCGACAAGTGATTAATACATAGTTGGCCACAAACATACTAAAAAAACATGATAAGTTTATTTATACAAACTGCAAAACAATCAAATCTAACTAGGAATAAACATTTGCTCAAAATGAAAGAAAAGCAAATCTAGTCTACCCTAGACTAAGCAAAGAAAAGCTTTCTCTTTGCTATCAAGAACCCTCATAGTAACTCTACCAAGAATAAGTGCAACAAGCCCTACCTCAGTTCAAGCAAGTAGATCCCTAGTTGATGGGTAGAAGACAAGAAGAAGGAATACATGATTGAGAAGACCAAACACACAAAAAACCACTCCACAAGTCAACAACGAAGCCCAGCTAGAAAATTCCACTTCAAAGGACAAGATTGAGCAGAAGAGGGAATGGAAGGCAAAAACACAATAGTGAGAGAATTTGGTTCCACTCCAAGCAGGTGTGGGTCAATACATAGAAGAGGAAGAGATGAACTCACTGTATTATGATTGTTTGAAGAGCTCAAAGGCTATCCAAATGGTCATTTTTGCAACATTGCACGATCATTCTAAAGAGCAAACCTTGTGCCTATGAATGGTCTGAAAATGAGTGGAGAGAGGATCAAGCTTGTCTAAGGCACGATTGAATGTTGCACTTGCACTTTGTTATTGATTTTGACCAACTAGGGTCAGAGACTAGTATTGTAATAATTGGGAGGCTTTTTGGTATTGCATTAACTGCAAATGGTGTCTTCTTTTTAAGAACTAAAGGGTTATATTATAATTTATTTATTGTAATTAAGGTGACATTAACCAGAGTGCTTATTGCATGGTAATATTCATGGCTTTGACAATGTACTCATTATCAGGTTATAGTGAGGATGATTGTTTTATCTTTTATTTAGTTAATGCCTTTGAGCTGTAATTTCTCAGAGATGTTGCTAGCAAGGTCCTAGTTTTCAAAAACCTAATCACCAAATATCTCTATAATTAACAGGCAGATGTGCTTTACTCACTGGTAGAAGCAGCAGCAAGCTTAAGAGGTGACAGCTCAGAAATAGTTCTGGATTTGTTTTGTGGAACTGGTACTATTGGTCTTACACTAGCCAAAAAGTATGATCCATGAATTTCTTCGGTTCACATTAACATAAGTTCATATTTTTGTGGTTTTTTTCCTGTCAGTTTTCAGGCAATTATAAGCTTTGTTATTGTTTATTCCTTAAGAAAACCTTATTCGTGGTTTCCCTAGGGTTAAGTATGTCTATGGCTATGAGGTAGTCCCTGAAGCTGTAGCAGATGCTCGTCGAAATGCAGCGAGGAATGATATTCAAAATGCTAAGTTTATTCAAGGGGATCTAAACAAAGTAGGCAATGATTTTGGGAATGAGTTTCCTAATCCAGATATTGTCATCACAGGTCTGATTCACATTACACATTCTTTCATGCATAAACAAATTTGCATGTATTTATCTGCAGACAAAACACTGGAATTGATTAATTTTATGGAGTTCCATAGATAAAGGCAATTCTATTTTTTTTGTAGATGGGTAGATGAATTATTACCTCCACTACTTTCTAATCCCTGGAAAGTATTATGAGCAATAATGTCCACGTTTCAACAAATGCAAACTCTGAAGTGTGATGAAAGGATATATAAACGAAAACTTAACGATAGTATTTATATATTCCTTTGCAATTTTTTTATCATCAGATCCTAATCGACCAGGCATGCATACAAAGTTGATTCGCTTTCTTTTGAAGCTACGGGCCCCGCGGATCATATACGTGTCCTGCAACCCCGCTACCTGTGCACGGGATCTTGACTACCTCTGTCATGGTCTGGTAAGTACATGTTGGAATTTTGAACATATATAGTCATGTAAATGATCAAAGGTGATAATGTTTTACTTCCTGGATAAATGTTTGAAATATCATGAACATCTTTAATTGATCAACTTTTTGATGGTGATTGTCAGCCGGAATCAAAAATGTTAGGAGCATATCGGCTAAAAAGTATACAGCCAGTAGATATGTTCCCCCATACACCTCATATTGAATGTGTATGCCTGCTTGAACTTTCTTGATAGAGAAGGATTCCTATAAAATCCCATAAAAATTAAAATGCGGTGCATGAAGTTCAGTTGCCCAGATTCAGAGAAAGGTATGGACATGAATCTCCTTAGTTTTTTTGGGATGCTTTTTGTTTATATCATCTGTTTTTTAAGGTAAGGTGGAACTAAAACTCACAATACTAATCTTTTTTTTTTTTGCAGCCAGTAATTTCATTATTATACCAATGGCAAAAATATTTTGCTTACAAATACTTTTGAGTCAGCTTATCTCGAACCATCCCTTCATGTTGCATGCTGATACAATTTAAAAATAAATGTATCTCGTCTTACCTTGTTGCAATAGATACAACTAGTTACCTGAATTGGGATAAATACAGGCTCTTGATGAGGTGGTACTTACAGAAAGAACATGTTCAGGTGTTTAAAGAAAAGGAACCATGTGCATAGGATCAAGCAATTGGGGTCATGCACCTTTCACCTTGAAGGTTCCAATTATTATGCTGAGTTGAGTATGATGATGTGCATAAGAGGGAAATGATCTCAATACACTGCAAAGACGTACAATATGTATTATGTAGATTTTTAAAAAAAATTTAGAAACAATTTGAAGTTACCAACTGGTATGCAAATTATGAGAAAAAAGCAATTTTGTATAAACCTGTCATTTTGGCTGTAAATTGGGTTGGCGTTGATTTCAAGTCCTTTTGGTGCATCTTACAACCTCTATTATTGATTTTCACTTATCATTGAAGGAGAATAATTTGAGCATGTTTATTGATGTTGGTATCAAAAAAGTGTTGCAGAACATACTGGTTTATATTTCTAGATAACAGTGTCTCAAAAAGAATTTGTTGGCAGTACCAACTTTAGTCGAGTAACATTTATACAACCAGTGTATTTTAAAGAGTACTTAGTATGAAGAGAGCTCATAGCTATATGCTTCATGTTGTCTCTTTTGTGCAGGTTAGAGGTTCTGAATTTCTCTTGAATAAGAAAGTTCTTGATTTCCTCCTTGCCAATAGACATTGCAACCTTACCTCCTGTATTGCCTTCAGTCCATCCATTTATGTTCTTTCCTAGTTACAAACAGTTATAATGTGCAATTCACATCGTGATGTGATTTTTATTTAGTTTTTAACAGTGTTACTCATTTACAATTAATTGGCTACTCTGTTGTCTTTTGGCCATACCGTTGTACTTCACATGTACCTTTTGATTGCTGCAATTGTTCATTTGTTGACATTCTTCCAAATCACATCCACCTTCTTGAGTCCTTAATTTTCTCCCAATTCCAAAGTGGTTTCACAAAGAATTCTTTGAATAATGCTTAGAACGAGTAATGCTGTTTACTTGTGTTTGCTGAAGCCCTTGCTTTTAGGATGATTGTTGAAGTTTATCATGCTAACATGCTATCACATAATGCTTTGCCATAGTTTGAAGATCTGTTCTTTGCAATTTTACAAATTGTGTCACAATGCGGGTTAGTACTTAACTGCTGCCTGCCTTGTCTCTACTTCAGCTATGTTATTTGTCAGGATTGACCACTTGCGGTGTTCAAATGGTCACCACGAACATGTAAGTGTAGTAAAAATCATCCATGTTCAGTGTGACCATCAATAATACAATATTTGTGAACTACTGAACAATAAGCAAATAAAATGAGAATTTAAACTGTGATAAATTCAATACCAAAGGGTCATCTACAACACAGTTAAAATTGCAGTCCATTAAAGGATTTAAGATTGAATTCCAATCATTAGTTTCGAGTTGCAGTTAGAAAAGAAATTTGACAACTATATACCCTTGCTCTGTTAAAATACCACAAACTTGAATTAAGATCAATGGTCAAGTGTTGCATTTACAAAATCACCTCGACAACAATATTCATGGGATGTGCTGATGGGCTAGTGGGTATCTTGCTGCCCTTAAACATTTTCACACATGAACTTGATGAAGTATAAAATGTTACGAGGTCAAACTGTAGATCTAACTGCATATTGTAGTAGAGTATTTGTCAAAACATAAGTCTGTCAAATTGATCAAAGAGAATCAGCTACACTTACTTATGGAGTGCGGCTAGTGGGACATGTTTTATTGGATTAAAATATTACTCAAAAAACATGTATAATGATTGAATATAATTGCCTGCATACAAAACAAAGAGAATTAGAATGTAGGGTTCAATATGCACAAAAGATGGATTACGACTACATTTTCTGTAGTATGTTTCAAATATGGTCATTTAGTAGTGGTTTATTTGTGATACCAAGAATTCCTATCATTAATTTCTCAACAAATAAGGTGCTTTCAAACAAGTTAGGAGATGATGCAAAACCTACTACTTGGTGGACGAATTCATTGCAAGAGCTATGTAGAGGACAGCCCTACCATTGTAGGTCAACAATTTCATTCAATGAACCTTACAAATTAGCATGATGGTGAATATACTAGGCCATAGTCAACAAATAATGGCTATTATGGATATGATAATGATTATGGTTTTTAATGCCCTTTAGAATAAGCTGTTCATAAGAGCAAAATGATTCACACCAAAATCCTTCCAAACAAAAGCGCGAAGGAAGAGTAGAAGACTCACTGTTTTAAAAGGTTTTGTTTTCCGACCAAATAATAGATATGGTACATGGTTTTATTTTTCTCTCTCTAGCCTGCTAACCTCTTTTATTCTAAGATAAATATTTAATTTTAAAATTTTAAAATAAAATAAAATAACAACTAAAAAATAATTGACATGTCACGACTCAAAAACCCATCAAAGTTGGTTGTCTCATCTTTATACTTGCGATGAAATACAAATTATCTTTAACTCTGGTGGATGGAACCCATTACAATATCTAAGCTATAGTTAAAATACTAACATTTGCAGTAACCAATAGGCTTGTACAGGTGCACATTGTCGAAAAGAACAGAAGGTAGTGCTTTTTCAATAAAATATACAAAAGAAAATAAAAATGGGCATTCACTTCAAGGGGCTCAAATATCCAATATAAGGTATAATTCATTCGAGAATGCTTGAGTGCATGCACACCCCATGTACCAGTTATTTGAGGCTCCTTAGGGAGTTCTATTAGAATAAGAATATAAAGTAGTTGAAAATGGAAGATAAAAAACTTGGAGCAATAGATGCGATCCATAAAAACCCAAATCTATGTCAAGCGATCACTCTTTGTACGATTGAAGTTTGGATGAAACTTGTGACATCGTTAATAATGGTGTCTGTTTCGTGTTGTTGAGATAGTATTTTGTACATATATTTTGTATTGTCTTAAGTAATCCATATTCTAATAGCTATGTTATATTTTTAGAGAAAAGATCTAGTAGTCAAGTATGTTTTAATAGTTATAGTATTTGTTGATTTATTGTCCAATATTAATAGTTATGACTTGAAAGTCGTTAGTGTTGATGATGAGTACTCATAATTGATTGAAATGTATTCTTTAGATCTAAAAAGTAACAAATCATGTGATGCCACATCAACACACCAATAAAACATGATTTAGTGCACAACTATTGGTCTTTCTGATTTTTTGGACTTTTTTGGACATCTCAACAAAAGGCATGCTGACGTGGCACCATATTTGAGGATGTGGCCCAAATCTTAGTTATAAATAGGCCACATACCAAATAAGCTGCTGTAAAAAATGGGGAGTGATTTGATTTTTTCGTGTAAGATTTTGAGAAGTGCAATGTTAGGGTGCTCAACAATTGATTCCTCTCCCTTAACAATGCCATATATCTCACTAGTGAAGAAAGTGAAACATCCTTATGCTTCATATCGAATTCAAGTGCTTGAGCAATTTAAGAGTTTCTAAATTAATAGGATATCTCTTACAAATCTCATGGTTGATAGTGTATTAAAAAATGAAGTCAAAATTTTATGTGAATGTTTGGTTATGTTTAACTGTTGTTTGTGTTTGTTTTCAATTTTGTTGTAATTTTATGCTGTTTTATAGGTAGTTAATTTTTAGGTTGTTTTTATAATATATATTTTTTTGTTAATTTTTATTGTAGAAGATTTAGGCTCTTTAAAAAACTGATTTTTACATCTTAATTGAAACAAACAATTTTTTATGTGAATAAGGCTTTTAAATAGCATTCTCTAACTTCAAATTGATAATAAAGGAGATGAGTTGATATTTGAGTGAGGTTTAATCATTGTAGTTTATATTAGTATTTGGGAACTAAAAATTCATGAATACGAATTATTAAATGACTTTGAAAATCAATACTTACATAAAAAAGTCATTGAGTATATTTTTTATTTAAAAATAATAAATGATATAAAACAAACTCATAAAAATAACTTATCATACACGTTATGATAATTAAAAAAAAAAAAAATCATTAAATTTCTACTCTATAAATGATTTGAAAAATGTATAATTTACATATTAGAACTAAAATTTTAACTATATTTTATTAATATTATCGTACATAAATTTTTAACTATATTATATATAATTTAAATATATTAAAGTGGTGGACAAGCTATGTAATGGAAGACTTTAATGCTGATCTAAACTATCATTACTAATAAGCTTTGTTAATTTTTTAAATTTAAATATACTAAAGTGGTGGAAAAGCTACATAATGGAAAACTCTAATGTTGATCCAAACTATCTATATTAATAAGCTTTGTTAATTTTTTTAGAATACTTAAAATAATTTAATATTTTACGAGTTGGGAAATATCATTTGAATTAAGTTGGTAATATACAAGATAATATAATAATTAGAAAACTTAATATATTCTAAGAAATAACTGAATAAAATTCAAATAAAACAAGATTGTCAATTATGAGTAGTTGAACAAAGGAGAATCTTATTTTAAATGAAAGCTTATATAATATGACATATTCTATAATTTAGATGTATGCCTTATTCTCTAATTGCAAGTTTCAAATTCAACCATTATGTAACTTTTCCACACGAGAAATTGAAAACTTCTTTAAAATAGTAATTGTGGCTCTTGGTGAGAAGCAAGAGTCACTATACTGGGTAGCGACCTATAAAAATCTTTAAAGTCAAAATGAAAAGTTAGATAAGAATAAACTTATAAGAAAATTGATTTTTTTTATTGAAACTACTTAATTTTGACACTCTATTTGTGAAGGTCATGACTAATAACTAATTATTTGAAAACTAAAATTTGTGTTCAAAACTAAAATCACAAATAAAATAATCTAAATTGAACCAAAGTGTAACATTAAAATCTCAAATTCCATTTTTTACTAATTACTATATTGACAAATACCATTATGAAGGCCTGAATATATAAAATACAAGAGTGACATGGAATTATAATAATTCCATTAGAAGAAAATAATAATTATAATATTAAAATTTAAGCACATGGGTAAATTATATGACATTGATATTTTTGAAAAAACAAAGCAACAACCCAAAAAAGACGGTTCTTCATTATCAGTTTCAGAAAGAAAAAGCTGACGAGGTAACTAATTAAATATGTATTAATTGGTAGAAGAGAGATAAAGATGAATGAGTCCATATATAAAGATGATGATGGGCTGAAATCTATCATCAAAATTCAATGCTTATAATTATTATGGGTAATAGTCAAAATTGGTACAAAGCCATGAATTGTTCTCACATAATTTGGGGCACTCCCTAAAGTCGTTCTCTCATTTTTATTAATAATTCAGAGGAGAACAAGTACGGAAGAGTTAAGTTTGACTTGACAACTGTTAATGGTGGTGGGTGAACAACACTTATGTTAGTTGTACAGGGGAGAAATCAGATTCCTTTCATTTTCAATGAAGTTGTCATCACAAAGGATTATAAATATTAATATGTATTTGCTATTGAGGATAAAATTTGTTCAACCTTTTACTTGTAATACTCTTTTAACTTTTTTTCAATCCCAGTTTTAGATGATTCATGATATCTTATTTATTGTCTACAGGTTCTTATAATTCCCTGAAATCATGATAGTTTATTTATAAATCATTATATTCTTTTGGTGATTATCTATTATGATATTATATTACTATAAGTGAATTACTCATGAAATTGAAGTAATCAAGAATTGAATCCGAATATGATATGAAAAAAATCATATATTTGTTATGATTTGACATAAACAATAAGTGTAGTAATGATGGTAGATGACTTGCAACGGAAGAAAAGAAGAGTAGATAATTATTACAAGAAAAAGCAGTGTGGTAATAATGGAATCAGATGGAACTCTGCAGGGAAGGGCAATAGCAGAAAAGCTTTTCAGTACTAGTTCCACCTGCCCCAAGTATTATTATTGGAGGGACATAAAGGTAAAGAAGTTGCAGGGGACAACATTATAGCTAATAATATTTCAAAACAACATCATGTGTAAGCAATTCTAGCTTCCCTTTACACAAGTTCAGTCAGAGAGGACTTCATTTTTTACAAGAAAATCCTTTAAAAAGAACCAAAAATGGAGCTTTAATATCCCCCTTCCATTGCATGATTCTATTCACGTTAAGGAAACTTAATGAGTTATTGGGCATGTGTTCAAATCATTTCAATAAGGGTTTTTGAGGAAGCTTTGTCGTGACTAAAGGAAGATTCTTGTTTAGTAGAATTTTTTAAAAAGAATAGTCGAGAACAAAATGATTTTTTTAATCTTTAGGTTAATTATAGCTAATTTAGATATTTATGCGTTGAGTTTAGATAAACATTAAAATATGTATTGAAATTAATAAAGAGGGAAATATGTTCTTAACTTTGTATATTACAATAGATATTTTATTATAACAGATGCATTGTGATCTATCTTGAGATTCTAGTATATAATCTATATTACTCAAGTTTTGATAGAGTAAAAAATGAACTATTTTTATAAGATTCAAATTTGTATGTGTTATTTTTCTCCTTATATTTATGGTGTTGAACCTAAAATTACGACCCTGAATTTGGGGTCCTATTTCTTTGAAAATCTGTTTGCATGTAAATATCTAGATTGGATACTGTTGGTACCCTTACGAAACTTTGTCCTCATCAAGCTAGTGACTAGTAAATGTATTGTTCTTGTCATGTTATCAATATAAACTTGGTTTATCTCTTATTTGAATTGGAAGGTTATCAAGGAAGAGATGTGTCAAACACAAATGACAAAGATCTTAATAATGTAATAGATCCAATACATAAAAAGTAGGATGGAAGCCAATTCTTTTATTTTGAAGGCAAGATTGGTGAGTGTCAAAGAGAATTCCTCCAACACTCCTTTCAAGTGACAAATTAGATAAAGGAAAATCAAGAAAAAAAGGAAATTGATCAATGTGGTGCACTTTTTGGTGGCAAAGCCAACATAAAACTATGTCAAAAACATGGCAATGACTAGTTAAAACCCCACACCAAGTAGTAAAATAGGATGCAATTTTTTGATTTGTTATGTCATCTTAAATTCATGCCAAAGGGTGGTGAAATGGACATAAAGGTGCATCAAGAAAAAAAAAGGTAATATCAAAAGAAGGCAAAATTTCTAGGTGGTGTTGTCACTTAAAAGTTCCACAATCACACTCTCTAGCTAACATTTCCACTTAAGATTTCCTATAATCACACTTTCTAGTTGGTGTTGTGATCCAAAATTTCCTATTATCATACTTTCTAGCTATTATTGCCACCTAAAAATTCATACAATATTGCTACTTAAAAATTCTTTCAATTACACTTTCTAGTTAGTGTTTCCATCTAAAACTACCTAAAATTACACTTTCCAACTAGCTTTGCCATGATAAAACTTTTCCAAGCACAAGAAAATCCAAATTCAAAGTGCTAGGGTTTGAGTGTTAAGTATATATCTATCTAGTTTTTAAAATAGTTCTATTTTTAGAAGCTACTATTTTAACATGTAGTCTTTTCTTTGTAATGGCTGGAGGAGCCAAAAAAATCTAAGTTTCTATTTTCGAAAAGCTGCTATTTTATAAAGTTTCTTTTTCATGAATTTATTGTGTCCTTTTTTTTCAATGTTAGTCATCAATTTTATATCCATAGATAGAGCTTCAACAATTTTCATAGGATTGAAAAAAAATCCTATATTTTAGAGATTCTAAAATATTTGACAAAGTTTGCAAGTTAGTCATTTTAGATTTTTGAAAATGGTTAAGTGACAAAAGTTTCTCTTTTCTGAAGGAGATAGAGATGAACTATATTAGGATTTTATTTAATTATTTATTAGAATCAGTTTGTTTTAAAGAGTTTTATTTCCTAATTTTAGTAGATAGGAATATAATTGTGGGAATATTTTATTACAATTTTAATCTTAATAGTTTCTTTTGCAAAGACTATAAATAAGTATCTTGAGCATAAAATGTGTCATGATAGTTGATATTAACTCTATGTTGTGGAAGTTGTCAGTCAAGATATTGTATTTATGTGAAAGTTAATGGATGTTGATAGAACTCACATTTATGCTATAGAGATCATTGTTTAAAAAAATAATTGTGTAATGTAATTGAACATTTTGTAATTTCAAGAATTAAGTTGATAAGATCATATCTAGTTAAGTTTAGTATTGGCCAAAATACATCTTTCAAAATCATAACTTTGTATGCACTTTATCTATTCTATTTCATGAAATCATGAGGTGTTCATATGTCTAATTCTTTATCATTGATGTAGATTTATTGATCTTTGATTCAGCCAATAGTCAAAATTTATTGGTGTTATTCTATCAAATCTTTATTTATAGCTAGATAATATTCTATGTTTTAAACAGTAGAAAGATGTGCTCATTCATGCTTGAATTGTTTATTCCCCTTAATCTAATGAATGTTGTTGTAAGCCTTGATTGTTGTAATTTGACACATGCAGATCTAGGGAAAAAAACATAATCTATTAGATATTTACATTTATTCAAAACCCCTCATGAAATCTTGTATAGTGTGCATGTTGGAAATATTGTTGTCATTGATGTCAAAGGAGGACTACTGTCACGTCATGCTTATTGAAGACAAAAGAGAATAAATGGGTTGGATGACCATGATTAAATTATATGCTAAGGAGAAGTAGAAAAGGAGGAAAAATTATTATATTTTCAAGTAAAATATTTGATCTTAATGGGTTGACCCAATTTGTTTATATTGGAACTCAAATTATGTTTGAAATGGGCCGACCTTCATCTTGGCGCCCAATGTTTTAATTTTTTTTATGTGGTCAACCTCTCTTTAGAAGGGCAACCCTATTGGGTGAAGAGATACAATTGGGTATATCATACATAAAATGTGGTACACCCTAAGTTTAATACTCATGACCTAGGGTGTATTCCATCATTTCTAGGATTTCATTAAGATGCAAACCAACAAGGTGCATAGATTGACTTTCAACCTCAAAGGTGAGTCAATCAGATGTGGATATGCATCTTTTGATTCTTGGGAATGATTTAGAGATGATTTGAAGTGATTAACCTAATTAAACTAAATGGCCTAATATGATAAATACAATTTCTCGAAGATAAACAGGCTAAAACAAAACTCTACATATGGATTTGGAGAGTGCAGACTGATGTGTACCTACCACCAAAAGTCAAATTTGAGTGTTGAGTAGGACTGGGTCTTTGTTAGGTTTATTTCTCAATTTTTGGGGTCCTTTGGTGTTGGATTTGAGCTTTTGTTTTCCACTTGTCCCACTGTTGGAATGTCATCAGTAAATTGTGTAATTGAGTTTTCGTGTCTTGACAACTTTGATGACAATAAATGTAACAGTAGAGAATTTGGCTTCAAGATCTCTTCAATCCTTTCCAAAACTATAACCTAACATTCACAAAGAGAGAATATGTGCCATATAGGGGCTTGTTCAGTCAAACCCTATGTAAATTTTTCTACTTCCACAATGACAATGTCAATGATAAAACCTTAATGAAAAGGAAGGAAATGATGAATGAACACAGTGTTGCAACTCACCACCCTTCAATGGCTTCCTTAAAGGACTGAAGACATACACATCACTTCAAGGATTTGGATCTTGCTCGATAGATTTGCTTGAATGCTTGAATGCTTTGGAGATCTACAACAATGTTAATCTTCACAAAACATGAACATGAATGCACATAGAATTTGACATGATGGTGGATCTTGAATTGTTGTAATAAACTCTAATAATGTTGCTCTTGACTTGCTCAATAATGCTCTTGACAATAATATTTTCTCTTGAATGCTAGATCATGTTGCTTTGATTTTAAATGACAAAAAGACTAGGTATTTCCCAAAAATTAAATTCCAAAAGTCGACACTTCATATTTGAATTTTGGATATTAAAATACCCCCCAATAACACACGCTATTTTATTTCCCTCTACCTATCTTGGTTCTTCCTAGAGGTGGAAATACCAAAGCAAAGGTTTGACTAAGGAAAACCCCTAAACAACCCTAAACATAAAAAAAAATCCTCTCCTTTATGTTTGTAAGTATTTTGAGAGTACTCAATCACACAAATATTTGCAAGTGCTTTCTTATTTTGAAATATGTTTGTATTATTCATTTAAATTATTTAATTATTAGTTTATTTCTTGCTATATAATATTTTCTTGTGTGTTTTTCTATTTCTTGTCTTAAAGATTAGTTGAATGGAAATGTTAGATTTACACATTTTGTGGGTATTTTTCTGCATGTTTTTTGTATGAACGACAACTCTACATGTGGAAGTTCACATGATATGCTAGTGTCTTGGCTAGTGACTTTCTCCTTTGGACTCCAAGTTCTTTGTCCTCTATATTTTCCATTTCTATACTTAGTGTTTTTATTTTTTTGTTAGCAGTTGTTTTCACTAGTTTACCTTCATTAAGTGAATCAAGTAGTTAGTTTTATCTAAGTGTAATAATCAGAATTTACTCTCAAAGAAACTTAGATTTCCTTTTGTTAGAGTCAAATTTCCTTCATTAAATATAGGTTTTAATATATTTTATTTTATTATTATATTTATTTAATATTTTCTTATTAAAATAGGTTTACTAAAAATTAATAGCTATGCTTGAAACACATGAAACAATAACAAACAATATGAAAATAAAAATAAAATAAGAGCACCCTTCAAATTGATGTCCTTTCAACAACTTTTTGGTATATATAAAAATAAGTATATGTTATCATGAAATATGTGTCTAAATTGTCATTATCCTCATTTAAAAAACTATAATAAATAAATGTACAACAAAAAAATATAAAATACAATATCTACCTTGAATATTAGTGTTAATGATTATTTAAGAAAATATGAATAGATTTTTTTCTAACTCAAGTTACACATTATGGAAAAATAGTATAAAGTATATGAAACACTTTATTAACAAATATTTTAAAAATGAGATATTACAACAACTAAAAATACATAGGAAGTCTCATAAATGGTTTTCTTGTTATAATTGAGAGAAAACGTAAATTTTGAAAAATATTAATTTCATGTAGCGCACTTAGGCCAAAAAGTGAGACACGCCTTTATGCTATCATTAAAATAACATTATCCTACATCGAGACTCATCCCAATGATCCCAATCTTTGCATCCCTTGTTTGTCGCCTCAATTTTGGTCAATGAGTGTGAAATTAATCATGATCATTTTTGCACCTACATATCTAAATCCCAAAATTTTAAAATTTTAAATTAAAAAAATGTTACCATTTGCCACTTCTATTATGAGCCCCACTAATTTGCAAATGATTCCAAATTACACACTATGAGGTTTATTTAGAAACTAACTCTAATTTATTTGAATCATCTAGTTAGAAGAAAATAATGTATTGAGCACATCTAGAATCCAATTCTAAAATTACAAGGAATTTGTTGCATCAACATTGTATCATCATCTTATGAGCATATTGCACACTTTCTTGTTATATTTGACCTTCACTCATCATTGTGGAATCAATACATCTAGGAGTTTGAATAATAACAACATGACCCCCATAATTCAATAGATTCTCCAATTTAGAGCATAATTAGAAAGAAAATAATATAATATAATATAAGACTTTTAATGTCTATGAGGCGTTACATATAGTCTATTATTCAGATAGCCTATGGGTCACTAGACCCAACTAATTTTGCTTTATGAAATGTCAACCTTTTACTATTCAATTTGATAATGAGCTCTCCTATTCTTTTAACCTTCTCCTTATTGAATGAATCTCAAAAGAAGTTTCTACTAAATTACCTACAAATTGCAAAGAATAGACTTCATTTAATTTAAACCAACAAATCATTAATTTGATTCCATGCATAATTAGATCCACAATCATTAAAAAAAATTACACTTACAAAAATAAATTGTAACAATGTGTAATCAAAATTTTAAATTAATTAATTTTTATTATTATTTAAAATCAATCTTAATCCATAAATCCTAATTTTATATATATTCAAAACCCTATATATATAATGATTCCAAAGTAGAAATAGATAATGAGAAAAGGGGCAGGGGGGTTCCCAAGTCCAAGAGACAATGATGAGGGCGACAATATATATAGGAGTTAGAGCCTAAGCCTATTTAAAGTCAAACAATGCTCTTGTCCCCTCCCCCCAACTTATGATAACACTTAACTATTACAAGGTGGGGCCCGCATATGACAGATTCTGATTGGAATTTGGCATTGATTGAGGTGGCCAGGTAATGATGAACAATACTACATGTACATGCATTTTGAATATTCCATTTCCATTGCCACTGTTTGACTAGATTCTTTTGTCTTTTCTCATCTTGCTTTTTATCTCACTTGGAAATTGGTCTACGCTCTTGGAATGTGAATGAGATTTGATAGAAGATAGATTCAAAAAGTAGATCAAAACACTTTTTAGAAGACATTTGTGGAGTAGTAGTTTTTTAATTTACTAGTAATATTGAATGGTTTATAATAAATTTATTTGGGATTAGATTTATTGAGCATATGATTTGATATTATAAGGAATGTGGTATATATTATATATTTAGTCAGAAGTTTGAATATTTGTGTATTTTGTATCTTTAGGCCACTTTAAAATTATTGTAAGGAAGATATAACAA
>VDFB02004498.1:0-22146 GCA_007258455.2 Sequoia sempervirens | reverse complement strand
ATATTTATAGGTATATGTGACATGTTTTTAATATCAATACAGTTATTTTCTTCATGTCTATTTCAATTGCCATATACTATTATCTCTCCACAATCATTGTTAGCTATAATATTGGCTCCATTGAATCCATGGCTATTAAATGCTGTACTGCCTTTGCATTCATAAAATCATGTTACATATGGTTATCTTCCATTTTCTTAGAGTTGCATAATTTTTTTTTTTTTTATAATATTTTCTATGTAATGTTTAATGATGACTATTCTCTACAACCTGTGCAACGCTTTTGTGATTTTGCTTCAGCCCAGCTTATTAAAATTTGTCATTGCACAAGATTAAAATATGGGATGTAATTAAAATTTTGTCATTTGATTTATGTCTTTCTAATCTTGTTTTGAATGTTCTCAGTGGGGTATGTGCAGGATCATCATGGAAAAAATAGGCCCATAAGTGGCAAAAAGTTTAGAAAAATCAGAGTTAGGCAACTTGACATAAAAATTTGAATAAGTTATCTATATTATTTCAAAAATATGTAAGAATAAAATATGTAGAAAATTGAATGTAGTTTCTAAACTACTAGGTTTATTTAAAAAAAAATCTATTTGGTGAAAATTAAAAATTTCAATGCAATAGTACTTAAATTTCAAGGAAAAAATAAGTAGGTGTCTGTCTGACCACCCTAACCACAACAAAATGATAATATTTTTTTATAATATTTAAAATATAAGTAGAGGACTCATGTCCCTATGTGATGTATATTTTTTTGTAATTTTTTTTCAAGTAAATAATTAATTATGAATTTTTTATTACAACTTTTAAAAAATATAAAAACTTGTATGTTTGACCACCTTAACTTGGTCAAAACTTCATGAAATTCATTTTTGCTTTAATCCTCTAGTATGCAAAGCATAGAATGTGATGCATGTTTTAGATTCAAAAAATGTGATACCATTTGAAAGCTATAGATGTTTTTCAATCAGCCTATTAATCAAGAATTTAGTCATAATTCATATAGAAAATGAATAATAATTATTTATTGAATTCAAAGTAAAGTATAATTTATATTGTTGGAAAACTGAGAATCTCCTTTAAAAACTTTTTTCATTTCATCAATTTTGAGTAAAAAAAAAGTTGTCAACCACATGGGTCATCATATCACTTACATATCACCACTTTTTGGCCCATCATGATTTTGCACATACCTAGTGCACACAATATCTTGATAGAGTTCTATGTAGATATGTGTCTATGATGTATTTGTATGTGTGTGTATGTTTGTATATGCATCTAATGCTTCTTAAATGCTCTCCCTACTACTTTTCCATGTCTAATCATAATGTCATGTTGCATATGGATATCATATGGTTCTTGGCTATAATGTTTGTTGTGTATGTTGTGCAACTCAATCTACAACCCAACACTGAACAATGCCTTATTGAAAATAACATAAACAGCTCAATTATTTTGGTAAGTTTTAAACGCAAGGTATTATTGGGTAAATGCAAGAAGATGAGTCTATGAAACATGAAAGTTTTTGCCTTAGGCAAAAAAATTAAATCGACTTGCAAAAAATAGGATCCTACTTTTTAATAAATAGGATCCCATTTATTAAAAAGTGGGATCCCATTTAGCTTCGGGATACTGAGCCTAAATTTAAAAAATGAGATCTCGTTTTTGGAAATTTCCATTTTTGGAAAATTTTCAAAACAAGATCTTGTTTTGAAATTTTTCAAAAATGAAAATTTTCAAAATATAAAGTTTTCAAAATGGGATCCCATTTTGAAAGTTTTCCATTATTGAAACTTCCATTTTGAAAAATTTCCATTTTCAGAAACTTTTCAAAACGGGGATCTCGTTTTGAAAAATTTCCATTTTTAGTAATTTTCAAAACAAAATCTCGTTTTTTAAATTATGAATTTTTGGGTTAGTTTTTGGCTTGTTTTTTGGTTCGGGAAATGGCTTTGGGACCCTAACCTAAGCTTTGGAGATGGTTTGACCTGCAACTTGATGGTCCTATTAATGTCATAGGAAAATAGTGACTTTGGACATATGTCTAAAGACCTATTTTGCAGAAATTTTTTACGAAATTAAAACCCATTATAGATGAGACAATGTAGATTCCAAATATGTAAATATTTTTATAATTTGATTAATTTTTCTATTTTTTAATTAATTTCTAATAAAACTAGTCCATAAACTTGAATTATCAGGTTTTTTTAGTATTTTAATAACTTTTGATCAACTTAACATTTTGACGAATGGATTGCACGAGAATAAAATTCAAACAATTCTTTTCAATTTAAAAAAAAATCAAAAAATCATAAGTTTAGGTCATCTTATGCATGTCATACACAACGATTTTTCAAAATGACAAAATATGCCTAGTAAAAATTTAACAAAAAAAAAAAATTCAATAAAAAATTACAAAAAAATATCAAAAACAAGCTTCAGTGAGTCACAAATCTTTTCTCAAAAGGATTTAGAAAATTATGATAATTTAGGTCAAAATATGGATGTCGTACACGTGTATGGCATGGTATAAAAAAGTGACTTTTAAACAATGGTTTTTAGAAATGCCTATTGAAACTCAATTTGTACAATCTAGGTATTGAAATAAATTACATATTTGAAAACTAGACTCCGAGTACTACATTTTATGAAAAGGGACTTTTTTTAAGATTCCATCTCTAAGTGCTTCAAATTTTAAGGTCAAATGTGTCAAATTATTCTAAAAATTAGGGAAAACACTTACATTTTGGCAAAAAAGTGGACTTCTTGCGAGCACCCTATTGCAACCATTGCCCATGTATGGAACCCATAAATGAAACAATGTTGCCATGAAAAGTTGTACCAAGTGATGTTTGTTTCCTCTACCCAGGAAACATACACATATATGTGCATTTAAACTTATCTATATTTCTTTCACATGTATTGACAACTTTGGGTGTGCATATGTATGTATGTTGTTTGCAAAAACACTCATCACTATATTGGCTCACAATCTTCATAGCAGATAGAGCTATAGAACAACAATCAACAATGCCTTATGGAAAATAACATAAACTGTTCAATTACTTTGGTACTTTAAAACTCTAAATATTATTGTGGCCATTGGCACTATATGGAAAGCATATGTGAAACAATGTTGTTATTGGTCTATTTTATTGCTTTGCAACCATCACCTCTATATAGAAACCATAAATGAAATAATATTTATTTCTTTGCAATGATTTCCTCTATATGGAAACTTTTAGCCGATAGGCTATATGTTTGAACTTTAGATGAAATTTTCGTTAGCCTTCCCAGTTTTAAAGTTGTTGGGAAGCAATAAACAATGCATAGATACTTGTATCTACCTCCGCATACATATATATAAGTGTACATTTTGTTTGGCACCTACATCTTTATCTATTGCATGTGTTCGATGTATATATAGGAATCTGTTGCTTCAAAATATATTGCCACAAAAAAGTATGTGCTTCTTTTGTTGTGTTTCATTTTCCTTCTCCTGTGTGCAAATATGTATGTATGTCAAACTAGATGTAGACAACATATACTCCTCCCTACATTTATTGTTTTTGGAAGATAGTTGTTATTTGTTTCCTCCTCAAAAGGGAATTTTTACAATAATAGGGTTTATATTAGGCCTAATAAGAAACACTGATATGACCATTCATCACAATGGTGGCTAGTGTATGTTCTTTCTCTAGGGTTTGGCGAGTGCCTATCAGGCTCCATGACCCAATATGGTAGGTTGGAGAGCAAGCCTTGTTTTGTTTTGTTCCATTTTACTTTCCCTATGTGTATATATGTATATTTGTGAAGTTGGCCATGAACAACATTCATCCCTATGTGTAGTTGTGTAGATATGTGAAATTATATGCAAACGAGTGATATTACCATGCTAGCCTATGCCAAGTGATGTTAATCTCTCAACCTATGCCAAGTGATGCTTATTTTCTTTGCTCCCATTGTGATTTCTATACTGACAGGTCCATGCATGGCTATATATGTGTGTTTTCTACTTTTAAACTTTAACTCACAGTAACAAATTGATTCAAAACCTTCACCACAAAATGTGAACCATAAATGAAACAATATTGGTTTCAACAATAAGCCAGATGAAAAAACCCACAAAAAACACATGATATTAACTATTTTGCAACCATTCTCACAAAATTATGTCCATAAATGAAACAATATAGCCTAAGCTAGAGAGTTGCAATCATCACCACAAAACAAAAGGCATAAATGAAACAATGTTGGTATCAATAGTCACCCAAATGGGAAAACCTACAAAGATAATTTTTTTCCCATCTTTTCCATGTCACAACCAACATTCATCCCTATGTGTAGATATGTATGTATATGATCTCAGATGCAAAGAAAATTCATATATACTCCTTCCTATGTTTATTCTTTTCATAAGGTAGTTGCTTTTTTCTTGTATGTCTATACTTAAACTTCTCCACAAAAATTAATTGCTACTTTCCATCGCATAGCCTTGTCTCTATTCATTGAGAATTGGCGTGACATCTAACAAAAGAACAAATACATATGTTTCAATTGATAGTTGTAGTTTTGTTGTTTGAGACCCGCATCATGTGTTTATTGAAATTTGTTTTGTGAACTAAAACATATGGTAACTGTTCTTGTGTGAAGTAATTGTCTCAGGCTTAGAATTTTCAAGTTCTTTTTTCAAAAAAAAGGGGGAGCATAATCCACAACATGTGTCAATTTATATCTAGACACATATGTTTAAAACCTCAGGAAACATAGCAAATGTCTGTGAAATTTTTGATAAGGCTTGTTGGGTCTCTTTTTATTGCTATACCTGCTATTAGAGCCATGAGTGAGGAGGTAAGCTTTTGTGAGGGTGCAAGTTCAATCAAGTGTTGTCCAACTTTTGTGAAAGTGGTTGGAGGTTATTTTTTGTTTTTTGCATGGGGCGATGGTTGCAAAAGCAAAAGAAAAGTGTCACCTATGATAATTTTTTGCCAACTTTTTTGCACAAAAGCTAGTGGGAAGAGGTGTATATTGAAAAAAACCTTTGTAATATTGTTTCATTTGTGGTTTGCACAAGCATTCACTATGTTTTCCAAGGATTTAAAATGTAGTTGTTACTTACAACCATCAACACTACACAAAAACCATAGAACAATTAATGTTGATGCCATTCTGCTGGCCCTCTCTATTGATGCACCAAACAATTCTAATTTAAAAAATAAAAAACCACTCACCACCCTTTACCCCACCACTGGAAGGCTTAAAAATTGGGAAGGCTACTGAAAATCCTGACAAAATTTCAATGCAAATTTCCTTCCATCATCTTGTAGTCTACGTTCTTCCAAAATAGCCAACCACTTGTAACCAACACCTACCGTTTCAATCCTTAGTAAACATAGTGCTTGACTATGATGAGCACAAGCTTCTGTTAAGGTCCAAGTGTGGTTAGCCATTGTGGAATTTATGTGAAGGTGGTTGGATGTTGTTTTGTGTTCTTTGCATGGGGAAATGATTGAAAAATCTCTATAAAAGTGTTGGTTGTGATAATTGATTGCCCATTTCTTCTAGAAATGAATCTTGTATATAACACTTAAAAATACAATTTATCATTCCAAGAATGTCCCATAAAGTAAACATAGGGATCAATATGTATCAATGGTGTTTGCATCTACTATGACATACATACATATTTGTACATAGGGGAAATACATTTTCCACCACTATGAACAATGGGGGCATCAATATTCCATATAACACTCAAAATACAACTTATCATTCCAAAAATGTTCCAGCATGTATCAATCTTGTTTGCATCTACTATGGCATACATCCAAACCTACACATTGCATTTTTCATCACTATGGTCAATGCTTGCATCAATGTTCCATATAACAATTAAAATATAGCTTATCATTGCAAGAATGTCCCAATAAAATAAACATAGGCTTCAGTATGTATCAATGTTCTTTGCATGTACAATGACATAAATACATATCTATACACAAGGGAAATCTATTGTCCATCACTCTGATCAATGGTGTCATCACATAGACTTTTCTATTGCTTTACCAACCATCCTCCCATCCAAAAAAACACAAAACAAATTATTATTTGTATTTCTTTCTACTCACTATCAATAATGTCACAAATAAATTTTTGGTCCTCACATCTTTGTTTATTATAATGGTGATTATCCCTTTTAGTTGTCACGTGGCCTTTTATTGCCCATCATCTACCTGTTGTCTATATGTAATTCCACATATATACATTTCCACACATTGTTTCTGTGTCCATATATATCAAAGGAACAAACCCCTACAAATGCATCCAAGGCATGCAACGCCTGTATACCTACTTGGAAAGAAAAATTTGCACCAATATATAGGTATGATCAAGAGTAGGCCTCATTTTGTTGTGTTTGATTTTATATTTCCTATGTGCACATCTGTGTGTTTCTAACATTAGATGTAGACAAGATTCATGTGTTTGAAGACTAATTATGGATATATATGTGTAACAACCTATGATGGTCCATGGACCAATATGGTAGGGTGGACAATAGGCTTTATTTTGTTGTGTTTCATTTCATTTTATTTTCCCTATGTGCAGATATGTATCAGTGTTATTATTTCTTTCAGCTTCAAAAAGGAGTTTTTGAATGATAGACTATATATTAAGTGTAATAAGGAACATTGATTTCACCATTCATCAAAATGGTGGATGATGCATGTTCTTTCTTGGGGGTTTGGTGAGAGTGCATGATGCTCCATGACCCAATATGGTAGGGTGGAGAGCATGCCTCATTTTGTTGTATTCTATTTTATATTTCTTATGTCCACAACTCGATTCCTCACTTGAATTAGGTTCTTTAACATTACACATAGATTTGCCTTTCTATTTTGCTAGATAGTGCAAGATACACACCAACAATTACAGTGCACCATGAATAAAACAAGAGGATCATCTCCAGCAATTGTGTTCATTGTCATCATCATGAAATTTTGCTATTCTTTACTGTAACTATACTGCTTCTTTTTCCCTCTTCATTTCCATGCATATAGAATTTCCACCATTTCTAAATTCGCTTCCTTATCATTTTTTATATGTGAGATGTAATCATGGTATTACATAGTTTTTCCTTATAAATTATAGAACTCTTTAAATTTCATAATTTATATATTGGTTACCAATAAAACATGTTCGCCTCACTAAAGTTCACATTTTCCTTGTGTGTACCTATATCTGAGTCAAACCATTTTAGATTGTAACTACATTCTATTTATATACAAGGTGTATAGATCTCCAAAATGCTAAATAGATTTATGATCACATGTTTGCATGGTGTATGGCCTTCACCTACATTCTATCTATATACAACGTAAGGCAATATATATTTTATTCTATTTCTTATTTCACAACTCCATGTCAATTTATTAAAAATGTATAGCATTGATTTGAACTAAACCAATTTTCTTAGGCGCCAAAGCATTGCTTTCACCATTGATCAAAGTGATGGATAATTATTTTTTCTCCTCAAGGGTTTGGTGAGAGCCCATGACGCTCCATGAGCCAATATGGTAGGGTGGAGAGCAAAAATTATTTTTTAATGTTGATACTACAATCCGTTATGTGCAAAAGGTATGCCTAAATTTTATTTAATTACTACGTTCTATTATAGCTACATTGCATATTATTTGTTATAAATTGTACAAGTCTTTATATTTCCTGATTTATTTATTATCTACCAATGGCACGTGTTTATTGCACTAAACTTCACATTATCATTTCATTTTTACAAAGCATACTCAAGCCAAAAAATCCTCCTTCGTGGATGTTTTGATGCCATTAGATCTTGTATAAATTCAGCAAGGGCTGAAACATTGCTTTCACCATTGATCAAAGTGGTGTACAATTTATTTTTTTGCTCAGGGGTTTGGTGAGAGCTCATGAGGCTCCATGACCCAATATGGTAGGATGGAGAGCACACCTTCTTTTGTTTTCTTCACACTACATTCTACCACATGCACATGGTATGCCTATATTTTATTTATTTCATCCCTTCTTTTATAGGTGCATTGCATACTATCTATTATAAATTATACAACTCTTTATATCTCCTAATTTATATATTGTCTACCAATTATAGATGATCACTGAACTAAACCTCACATTTTGTTGTTATTCTTGCAGAGCATACTCCAGCCATAATGGGGATTTTGATGAAGTAATGTGTTATAAACGACCTTTCAAAATAATCATAGTGACTGCAAAATCAGTCACAATGGTCAAATAAACAATTAGATCCTAATAAAATCTATATTAAGTGTAGTAAGGAACATTGATTTCACCATTGATCAGAGTGGTGGACAATGTATGTTCTTTCTTGGGGGTTTGGTGAGAGCCCATGAGGCTCCATGAACCAATATGGTAGGGTGGAGAGTAGGCCTCAATTTTTTGTGTTTCATTTTATATTTCCTATGTACAAATCTCTATGTTTCTAATATAAGATTTAGACAATATTCATATGTTTCATAGGCTATATATTAAGTGTAATGTTAAAGATTTATTTGAGCATTGATTACATTAAGACAACAATCTCTATTTTTAAATATTTCACCCAAAATTTTTACATGTAATCTTTTGAGATATATTTTGATCGCATGTAAAGTCAAATTCCCAAACAAAATGAAAAAATGTAGTTCAAAATTAACATCAAGAGAATCCTATGGATGCAGTTATCTCTTTATTGTTATGGTTGTCCATAACTTATGCAAATATACTTATTTGACAATTGTATGTCCTATTGCAAATCAATAATATTATAAGCTTTCAGATAATTCTATTATGCTTGACATAACCTACATGTATTAGTACCTTTATCTGTTCCCTACTGTTTTAGTGTAAAGGTATCATAAAAGGGTTATTAATGATTCCATAACAATTCTTAAATGTGGCCACTTTATCTCTCTTGGTATGTATCAATTTTGTTTGAATGTGCTAGAGCATCCATACATATCTGCACATAGGGGTAATAAGATATAACAACACAAAATCAATGTTCTAACTAACACTTACAATATATAGTGCCATTTGCTATGTGCAGATATCCATGCACCCTTTGCTCTCTCTCAGATTACATTCCTTCCATTTTTACTTCCCTCTGCCTATCGGATCATCGTTGCATGTCACTACACACAATTGCTAGTTATTTGAGTTTGGCTATATTTCACCTATCCAAATTTATAAGTAAATTAAAATTTATAATATAAATATTTATTTAATACATATATTTGAAGTAATTTGATGGAAGTTTTATTTATTTTATAATATTAACTTTTTTTGTTGTATATTGTCAAAATCTCATTAAAAATTATATTAAACTATTATTTATTGACTGACATTAAAATGATGGAAGGGTAAGGAATCTCTCATTTAATTGTTTAGATAAATTGATGTAGTTTTGTGATAAAGATAAATTATTTTTTTTTGTTGTTTTAAGGGTAAAATTTAATTTTGAAAGGAGTTCAATTTCTTGTAAATTAATAATGTATAAATAGTGAAAAAATCTATCAAATGAGTAGTCTAGGAATGATTCAAGTTAAGTAAACAACAATGTTCTAACAAACTTGAATAAAATTTGGAACTCAGTAATATCATAAAATATTAGCAATCTCTCAAGGAAGAGGTAAAGAATGGAAAGAAACATATGATCTCCATTAATCTTTATGAATTTATAAATGATTAGCCGCAAAATCATCATCTTGACTCATCAATCACAATCACCTTATTTTTATTTTGACCATGGGAATAAGAACTCAAGGCTTCTTGCATTAGAGTTTTCTATGTCTTCATTCCTACATTCAACATATTAATGCTCGTCAAAAAAAATTTAATAGCTATCCTACTAACATTAACCACCTTCCTTAAGTTCTCTTTGATAAGGTACATTTCTTTGTCCTTGGAACTGATTCTCTCTTTTTGAATAATAATTTTTTAAATATTGTAATAATGAAAATATTAAAAAAGGATTGCATTAGAGGCACAAAATTTTAATTACAATATCAAAACCCAAGGGGAAAGAAAAAAATATTCTAAGCTAAGAGACAAAAAACAACACTGATCTTTAGTATACCATAAGGTATAACCATCCACAAATACAAAAAGGAGTAGAGTATGTGTTAAAATACTAATTAACCATGGAATCTACCACTAGAGATCACAACATTAGGGGGAGGAACAATACAAATGATGGAATGTATATCCCCCATTGTATGTTTGAAAAAAAACTAGACCATTAAAGAAGTTTGTTACATCAACAAAAAGGTCATCCAAATGACCAAAATTAAGACTATCATTGCAAAGAAGAGTCTTCAAATGAGAATCACAGATGACACTCAACTTCAAAAGAAACAATAATGCAACAATAGAATCATTTCAAACTAAAGAATAATGATCCATGAAGCAGCCAATAGGAAAAAACCCAAAGCTAAGCTAGCCAGACTAATAAGGTGAATGAGATTGACTAACAACCTAAAAGGAGAGCTAATATTCCCTAGGCTTGGTCCTTTTAAAAAAAAAAAAATTAATTTAGTGTGAATTAATTGATTTATTTTGACTACACAATATAACCTAAAAACATATTTTTTTTCATACTGAAAAAAATGAAAATCTACAAATGAAAGACAAATATAAGAATGGTATAATTTTGTGCACCTATGTTGTGATTTTGAGGCTTAAACAAGAGGTCAGGGGTGTTGGGAACCTATCACTGGAAGGTAAATTCTGAATATGTAATCTTCAAATTTGAAATTCCACATTTTGCATTTTATGATCTCGCTCACCAATTTTTGTCTTCAAATTTAAACCTAGAAAATTATAAGAAAGAGGAGAAAAAGGGTTGGATATATAGGAGTTTTCCTTGGTCAAAGCCCCATTTTGATATTTCTATCTCCATGTATAACTAATTTATTGACTAATAAGATGTGTATGCTCCTAACCTTAAGTGCGTCTATAGCTGCCATGAGCTAAAACAATAAAAATACTACTTAAATATGTTAGAGAAGGATTCCTAATGACACGAATGAGGTCAACCCAAGAGAAATTCAAATGCACTTAGGAAAATATAAAATGCATCAATACCTTACATAGGGAAGCAAGTAGATCAAAGTTTGATGGTGAGAACACTCTGAAAATAACTTATTGGATGGTTGAAAGAAGCCAAAGCTATCTATAACACCTAGATTCCATCATGTCCTTCCAACTCCAATCAATATGATAACTAGAATAATTTTATAATCCATCTTATAAATATGTAAAAATAAGTTGAATACTTTTACAAAGCTTCACTATAATAAATTCCATAATGATTTTAAAATAATAATGCATATATTTATGGGTATGTGCAGGATCATGATGGGCTAAAAAGTGGTGATATGTAAGTGATATGATGGTCCATATGGCTGATGAATTTTCTTTTACCCAAAATTGATGAAATGAAAAGGGTTTTTAAAGGAGATTCTCAGATTTCCACCAATATAAATTATGCTTTACTTTGGATTTAATAAATAATTATTATTCATTTTCTATTTGAATTATGAGTAAAGTCTTGATTTATAGGCTAATTGAAAAACATTTATAGCTTTCAAATGGTATCACTTTTTTGCATCTAAAATATGTGTAACATTCTATGCTACGCATACTATAGGATTAAAAAATTAATAATTGAATTTCATAAAGTTTTGACCAAGTTATGGTGGTCAAACATATGAGTTTTTATATTTTTTAAAAGTTCTAATAAAAAATTCATAATTAATTATTTACTTGGAAAAAAATTACAAAAAAATATGCATCACATCAGAATAGGAGTTATTTACTTATATCTAAAATCTTATAAAAAACTATTATCATTTTATTGTGGTTAGGGTGGTCAGATAAACACCTACTTCTTATTTTTTCCCTAAAATTTAAGTACTACTGCATTGAAATTTCAAATTTTCATCAAATAGATATTTTTAAAAATAAACCTAGTAGATTAGAAATTACATTCAATTTGTTGTAGATTCTATTCTTACATATTTTTGAAATAATATAGATAACTTATTCAAATTTTTACGTCAAGTTGCCTAACTCTGATTTTTCTGAATTTTTCACCACTTAAGGGCCTATTTTTTCCATGATGATCATGCACATACCTTATAGTCAACTTCAGAATAAATTAAAGTGTAGGATAAATCATTTAATTTCAAATTTATAAAATTAATTTTTTTATGACGCCCAAATTCAAATTTACAACCCTAAAATTAGAAACCGATAACAACGTGGAATTAAATTTCCCATTAAAAATACTTGGACTAGGGTGTCGAGCACCCCTCTCTAGCCTTTTTGCACTCAACCAAATTCAATTTGAGTGTGTTAGGGTATACATAATTAGGAATTCTCCAACATGTGGAAAAATATTAGGGTTAATTTGATGATATTTGATTGATAATTTTTTTTCTAAGGGTAATATAAACACATTCTCCTCGATTGATAAGAAAAATTAGGGGTAGGGAATATCTAAAATGCATTAATAGATAAGATATGAAAGTAGGTTCCAAATAAAGTATGAAAATGTGCTTTCGCTTTAAGTGGAGTATAATTTGTGATGCTACAAGTTCTTGAGGTAGTCACATTTTGTATATGTCATGCAAGCACAAGTTATTACATTATATATGTGGTATGATTATGGATTTTTTAAGAATATTTACGTGATATTTTCCTAAGATAAATGTCACATCCTTGTATATGTTAAGACATTATTTTGTTACTCATATGTGATCTCGATGTAATTTGGATGAAGATGAAACCTTGAACTTATAACTATGATTACACCCCTTATTTTGAAATATCATAAGAACTTAATTATTAATATAATATATTTTAACATTTTAAATGGACAGCTATATTAAATAATTGATATTTATGAATTTAATGGTATTATTTGATTTTGCATGGATATATCTATATGTTTATCAGACTAACTAGGTACCAACAACTTTGTGAGAATGTGGATGAATTTTTTAGGTGCTCAGGGTGCAACAACAATATAGACCTAGAAACCTATTCTAGGAAAGAACCTCAAACTTAGTATCCTAGTTTGATTAGTTGGAAGTCGAGTTAGTTACTCAATCCAAATTAAGAATCTATCTATCAAACATAGTAAGACTTGATTTGTATATATTTCTTTTCCTTGCTAGTAGGTTAATTAATCCTTTTATTCCTTTGTAAATATTTTTTAATTTATCCATTAGGTGAATTATGGGAAAATAAATAAAATAATATCATTAATTTAAACCCATGCCTCACAATTTAAAAATAAAATAAACAAATAAAACATAAGATAAAAATTAAAAAGAAATTAAAAATTAAAAATAAAATAAAATAAGGAGAATGTGAGCAAAAGAAAAAAGATATATAAAAAGAAAATTTGTAAGAAAGGAGAGTAAAAAAAAGAGGAAAGAGAACCAAAAAAGGGAAGCACACATCAATAGTTTTAATGCGAGAGCAAGAGGGAAGATTTTATTCCCATCACCCCAAAGATAGCCCACATTAATGAGGAGAGGGGTGACCAAATGAAGGAAGGACTACATAGTAAGGGAGGTATGTAGTCTATGTTGTACAAGCACCTAGAATGTTAGATGCCTGGGATAAAAGGATAGAAAAATGTCTTTAAAAACCCTATGACCTTCCCCTTTCTATCTACAAGATGCTAGAACAACTAAGAGAGGAATTCACGAGAGGAAAAAAATAGAGATGTGAAAGGTGATAAATATCAACTCTCGAGCTTGATATCATACCGAGAAGACAAAGGAAAAGTATTACACCAAAAACAAAGAAGGATGTGTAATATCCATAACTTACACATGGGAAAAAACACCACTATTTTTTTAACCAACTCTACCAAAAATATTAACCAAGCCAATTAAGATAGTTTACTATATATGAACTGAGAGATGAATTTCATATAGTAACATCAATGGCACATTGCTTGAGAGTGAGGAATGACCAAGTGTGTGGAGTCCATCATAAACACCCTCTTGTCAGTAACAGATCTACTAATCACCCTAAGTTGATTTAGGTGAGAATACATATTAGTTTAATTTTTATCTAGCTAAAATTCATTTATCTGTGTCAGCCATAGGCCCTTTTTCTTGAGCCTACTCATCATGGGAATTTGATGATCAGTTAGAAAGTCTAGCTCTTTTCCTAAAACATGGTTTATCAACATTACCATGCCTAAACATATGGTCTAGATTAAATTAATCTAGGTTTTATCTAGATTTAATCTTTCCATACTTAATACATTATTACTTTACGATACACATTTACCAAGTAAATAAATTTCTCAAAACTTTAATCATAATAAACTAGAATTTATCCATACAAGAACTCCACTATAAAAGTTGAATTCTTCTAAAAACATAAAGTAATTTGCATGAGTCAATTTTATTACTAATACAATATTTTATTAAATAATTAACCATATTGACTTATCCCAGATTTATAACATCACAAATACTTATATTTAATACCTATACTAAATATCCTTTCATATTATACTTGCATATATATATATATATATATTAATAAATTAACAATTTTCATATTTATTTATTTATTTATTTATTTTTTAAAATTTTCAACTTACATAATTGTTATATATATATATAACCTCAAAATCAAATTTCAAGAAAAATACTAACTTAAGATTTAGTAAATGAAAATAATTTAAACTAAAATAATTTCCTAAACTTATTCTAAATCTCTTAACTTTATCTTTAAAGTACCTAAATTCCTAATCCTATCCCAAATCTCTTTAACTTTATCTTTAAGCTACCTAATTTCTAAATCTCTTACCTTTCTCTTTTACATAATTAAAAGACACTTAGCCTCCTACATAAATTTTATTTGTGTATAACATTTTCATTTTAGAATGCTCTTTTGTTTTTCTCTCTTTGTTTTTTTTAGCTGTTTATTATTATTTATTAGAATTCCTCATGTGGCTAAGCATGATGTCTTAATTTTCCCATGAATTAAGGAGGACAAGGTAGTTCATATTAACCATGTATGAAACCTATGTATGACCATTTAGTAATATTCGATTATACACTCTTATCTATTCCAATTAATGGCGAGTGTATGTTTTTTTGGCATGCATATTTCAAATCGGACTAGTCAATGTTGAAGTGTCTAAATTATATGCCACAGTATAAACTAATTTTGTGATGCCCAATAAAAAGGTTGGATCAACATCCAGCAATTATGCTGCAGCCTAGAGAACCATGATTGCATAAATTAATATTACACTTGCTCTTATTAACATAGCATTTATTAATACCATTAGCAACTACACTGAGGATTTTTCCACTATTGGATGAGTGTGGCATACTACAGGAGGTAATCGCCTGCCATGAGCATCATGGGGAATCTACATACATGTTCTTCCTATATATGGGATCTCCAAGGAATAAAATAAACAAACCAACTCCACTTATATGCCTCTATATTGCTTCTTATTTAAGAATTTAACTAAGTGAGAGTGAATTATGATTAGAAGTTGGTTGGTTGTTGAAAGATCTTGGAAGACTCCTCACACCAACTTACAAATCCCATGTCTAGTCTAACTCAGCAGGGTGGCAATTCTCGGTTTCGTAGGGATCAGAACAAGAACCGTGCTCGTTAGGAGCATTTTGTGTAGCCTGCACCTAGTTTTCAGTCAGTGCTGAGTCGAGGAAGCTTTCAGCAATCAAATGCTCCATCAAGGGGTAGAGGATTTGGTAGAGGTATTGGATGCTACTCTTGTGGGTAGCAAGGGCATATTGCTGGATTGTGTCCTCAGAAGAACACCTCAGGATTTAACCAGAGGCTAGCTAGATTAGAGTCGATAGTAGGCGATGTAGGGAGATCTCATTGTGTCTTTGCTATAGTGGATAATCGACAGGTAGATCACCAGAGTACCATCATTGAGACATTAGGTGTGTTGCATAATACTAGCATTTCTATACTTTTTGATTTCGGTGCATATGATTCCTTTATATCTCCTTTAGTAGTTGAGCGATGTGGAGTGGTGGCAACTAGTCAAGGCATTAAATGGCATCAGGGTTAAAGCTTGTTGAAGAGAAGCTTGTGCAGGATTGTAGTTTGAGTATAGGGGCCTTGTCAACTAAGGTGGACCTAAGAATCCTACCACTGCTCATGGGTATGTGTAGGATCATCACGAAAAATAGGCCTTTAAGTGGCAAAAATTTAGAAAAATGGCTGTTAGGCAACTTGGACGTAAAAATTTGAATAAGTTATCTATATTATTTCAAAATATGTAAGAATAGAATCTAGAAAATTGAATGTAGTTGCTAAACTACTAGGTTTATTTAAAATAAATAAAATCTATTTGGTGAAAATTTGAAATTTCAATGCGCAAGAGTACTTAAATTTCGGGGAAAAAATAAGAAGTACGTGTATGTCGACCACCCTAACCATAATAAAATGATAATATTTTTTACAATATTTTATATTTAAGTAGAGGACTCATGATGTGATGCATATTTTTTTGTAATTTTTTCCAAGTAAATATTTAATTATGAATTTTTATTACAACTTTTAAAAATATAAAAAACTTCTATGTCTGACCACCTTAACTTGGTCAACACTTCATGAAATTAATTTTTATTTTTTAATCCTATAGTATGTGAAGCATAGAATGTGCATGTTTCATATTCAAAATGTGATACCGTTTGAAAGTTATAAATGTTTTCAATCAACCTATCGATCGTGACTTTAGTAATAATTCTAATAGAAAATAAATAAAAAATATTTATTAAATTCAAATTAAAGCATAATTTATATTGGTGGAAAGCTGAGATTCTCCTCTAAAACCCTTTTGTTTCATCAATTTGGATAGAAAAGGTCATGCCCACATACCCTACAAATACCCATAATATTGCCACTTTTGGCCCATCATGATCCTGCATACCCTCTATATGATGTCGTCTTGTGCATGGATTGGTTGAATGACCACCATGCTATAATTGACTATTGATGTAAAGCAGTGTGGTGCTTAGATGATTCTGGAAAGGAGGTGGAGATCATGGGTGTTCAAAGACCCATTTCATTGTGAACGATCTCTACCATCCAGCTCAAAAGGTACTTCCGACAGGGTTGTCAACTCTTTGTAGTATCTATGAGTGGTCCGGAGTTAGAGGAAATTTGAGGGGTGTCATTGGATGAGTACCCTCTCCTTAAGGATTTTTTTGATGTGTTTCTAGAAGAGATACATGGTATGCTGCCAAAACGAGATATAGATTTTAGGATTGATCTGGTACCTGGAGTTGAGCCAATATCTCAAGCTCCATATTGGATGACAATGTAGGAACTTTAGGAACTTTGTCTACAGTTGGAAGAGTTGTTTGCTAAAGGCTTTATCCACCCAAGTGTTTCCCCTTGGGGAGCACCTGTGATTTTCGTGAAGAAGCTTTGCTTCTGTATTGATTACAAGTAGTTGAACAAAGTAACGGTGAAGAACCAATATCCTTTACCTAGAATTGACAATCTTTTCAATCAGATAAAAGGGGTGAAGGTGTTCTCTAAGATTGATCTCAAATCGGGATATCATCATTTGAGGATTTGCGGATGTTGATATTGATAAAACATATTTCATACTCTATACGGGCATTACGAGTTCACTGTGATGTCGTTCGGGTTAACGAATGCACCTTCAGTCTTTATGAGCTTAATGAATGGAGTGTTTTGAATGTACTTGGATAGATTTGTCCTTGTGTTTCTTGATGACATTCTGATTTATTCTAGGTCTATGGAGGTACATGAGGAACATCTAAAGTAGGTGTTACAATGCTTAAGGGACAATCAGTTGTTTGCCAACTTGGCAAAGTGTGACTTTTATAAGACTCATGTGATTTCAAGTGAGGGAATTTCAATTCATCTTGCAAAGATTCAAGCAATTTTGGATTGGGCCACACCCACAAATGTCTTAGAAATTCACAGTTTCATGGGACTTGTAGGATATTATAGGTAGTTCATCCAAGGCTTTTCTAGGATGGCTCATCCTATCACCTCTCTCTAGAGGAAGGGAAAGAAGTTTCTTTGGTCTAATCAATGTCAGTTAGCTTTCCAAACTCTTAAGGAAAAGCTGACTAGTGCTCTAATCTTAGCAGTACCGGATCCAATAGGTGACTTTGTTGTTTGTATGGATGCTTCTTTGGAAGGCTTAGGCACTGTGTTGATGCAAGAAGGGCGAGTGATTGATTATGAATCATGAAAACTTAAGGATCATGAACTTAATTACCCCACTCATGATTTGGAGTTAGTCATAGTTGTGCATCGCTTGGTAAGGTGGTGACACTTTCTCCTTGGACATCAGTTCGAGTTGCATACAGATCATCGTAGTCTACAATACATCTTCACGCAGCCAAATCTAAATACAAGACAGAGAAGGTGGATGGAATTCTTATGCGAATATGGTTTTGAAGTGAAGTATATTAAGGGCATAGAGAATGTGGTAGCAGATGCGTTAAGTCAATGCAAGCATGAGATTTTTGATGTGGCTCTCAAGGTTGATTTGAAGAGTCTGATCCTCACAACTCTTTCTTCAGATGATTGGTATCAAGCGGTTAAATCAGAGATTGAGTCAAGAAAAGTGTTGGAAGGTAAATTTGTTGGATACTCTTTGGACTCAGATGGTGTTTTGTGTTATGCAGGCCAAATCTACGTACCTCCTGCAGAGGGTCTTCGTACCCTAATTTTGACTAAATCTCATTGGGCTCCTTATTCGACACATCTTGGAGTTAAGAAAATGTACACTAATCTTCACTAAATATATTTTTGGGTAGGATTGAAGTGTGACATCGCTGATTTTGTGGCTAGGTGTCTAGAATGTCAGAGGGTTAAGGCTGAGCATCATCATCTGATAGGTTTGTTGCAGCCTCATCTTATTCTGAAGTGGAAGTGGGATATTATCTCTATGGATTTTATTGTCGACTTGCCGATGTCTTCCAAGTGGCATGACGCTATCATGGTCACTGTTGACAGGTTGACCAAGGTAGCCCATCTCTCCAATTTGTTCTTCCTATACTGCTTTTGTGGTGGCTAGGGTGTTTATGGAAGATATTGTTTGATTGGATGGGATACCACGTAGAATTATTTCTAACAGAGATCCGGTATTCACATCTGTGTTATGGACATCTTTACAGCGGTCCTTAGGGACTAAGTTGAATTTTATTTCTACCTACCATCCTAAGATAGATGGTCAGACTGAGAGAGTCAATCAGGTGCTTGAGGATATGCTCTGCATGTATGTCATGGACCAACAATCTCATTGGGAATATTATCTGCATTTGGTCGAGTTTTCCTATAACAATGGTTATCATACTTCGATTGGCATGGCTCCATTTCAGGCTTTGTATGGTCATCCTTGTCGTACCCCTTTGAGCTGGGATCAATTCAAGGATAGGGTTATTCTTGGACCCAAAATGCTTTAAGATATGGAGCAGCATGTAACTCGCATTCGAGAGCATCTTGTAGTGACTCAAGACAGGTAGAAGAAGTTTGTTGATGCACACAGAGTTGATCAGTAGTTTGCAGTTGGAGATTGAGTGTTTCTTCGAGTTCATCCTTGGAAGAAACCTATTCATTATGGAAAGGGTTCTAAGCTTGCACCCCATTTTGTGGGACTGTTCAAGGTGTTAGAGCGTATTGGTCTTATTTCCTACTGCTTGGCCTTGCCATCTAGTTTGTCGTGGATTCATGATGTGTTTAATGTTTGAGTCCTTAGACCATATTTTCCTGATGTTTCTCACATACTTGATTGGAATTCCCTACAGGTCGAGGAAAGGTAGCTAGCTCTAGAGCACGTGGTCATGGTGCAGCATAGGAGACTCATTCTCAAAGGTAGGGATATTGAGCAGGTGTGGGTCCAGTGGGATCCCAATGATGAGACTTTAGCGACATGGGAGGATACCTCCTGTGTCAGGGAATCCTACCCTTACTTGTTTACTGGCTTCTAGGAGTAAGCCATATTTATGGGGGGGAGGATGTAATACCCCTCATGTTTTCTATTGAGACTTAGTATTTCTATGCTTTGGTTTGATACTTTGATACTGTGATGGTACTATTTATTGTTTGATTTGGATAGTTAGACTTCTGGTGATGATGTTATTTCATTAGTGGACATGGTTATTTGATATGAAATTATGGTTTGGTTATGTTAGTTGATTTCAGAAATATATTATGATGTAGTGATTTATTAAATTATGTTATGATATGATCTATTAGTTTAGAAATGTTATTTCATCATTAATATTATAATTGTTAGAATAGATGTGATGAAAGGACAGTGTAGCATCACTTGTTCACAAGTTCCCTACTATGCTACAATTCCTTCTCACAATGTAACACTTTGATTTTATATATATGTACATGTATACGACCTTGTTTGGATGCATGGATTGTAGGTAATAAGTCTCGATTCCACCTGCTTCGGCAGGACAGGGCTAACACCAATAACCCAATGACATAATGTTGAAACAAAGATGACAAGGAAGTCATCCCGTCCCATGTTGTCAAACCGTCCTGATTGAATGGTATTGTGCATTCTTTTTTTGTCATTTTTGTATTTTATTATTGTGGTTTGTGTGAGTGTCTTGTTTGTATTTATTTTTCATTGGAGTTTTGTAGGTTTTGAATTATTTAATTAAATAATGGTTATAATAGTGTTGGATAAATTTAAAATTAAATATAAAAGTTTTATTTAAAATTGATGTGTTTTATTTGAGTGTTAATTAAATCATTTAAGATTAGTATTTTGTTAAATTAATTAAATTAGGATGGTAAGGATAATTATGAAATAAATAAAATAAATAAATTAAATTATGTGCATTGCAAGTAAAGCTTGCAAAATCTAAATTAAAGCAGAAAAGTATTGTTAAATAGAAAAAAATCAATAAAAGAAAAGATAAGAAAAAAAGGATGAATGAGAATTAAGTGTTGGTTGAAAAGCTGGAATTAAATTAGATAATTTCTTTTATATTGAATTTTTAGAGTTTTCGAAAAAGAAAGAGATATCTTTTATTTAATTGCATATTTGTGAGTTTTTTTGGATTCATGGGAAGATTTGGACAGAAGTTGCACAAAATAATTGTTCTGAATTGTTAGATCTTCTGAAGCTTTCTAGGAAGTTATTTCATTCTTTTGCTTGCATTATTCTGGAGAGATTTTTTTTGAATAGAATATTAGATTAGAAATTTGAGCAAGGAATTCTAGAGAAGAGATTCTGAAGAACGAGTGCTCTTCGAAGAGGCTATTGGGATCAAGCGTAGCTTCATCAAAATTATCAGCAGCGTAGGACTCTAGGTTCCATTAATTTCTACTTTAAGTTTTTGTTTCAATAGGAAAGTACATAAAAATAGATAAATTTGGTTTACTATGAAAAAGAAGAAATTTTGTGGGGTTGTTAGAAATCTCTGAAGAGATTTATCTAGGTTTCTTGTTTTTACAATTTGGCTATAAAAGAAATCTACCATTGGATTCTAAAATTTATTGTTTTTTTTTAAAATATTGTTAGGGAAAATGAATCTCCCTCTGTAATAAAAAGTCAAATGAAAAATATATATATATACATATATATATTTTCTATATTTATATATATATATATATCTTCCATTATAATTATTGTGGGTATATTGCTGTACAGTTCATGTATTATGAACTTATATATATATATATATATCTATATATATAAAGTGTGTATATATATATATAAGTATTCATATATTTAATATACGTTTAAATATTTCTTGAAATTCAAATTCTGGTTTTGTCGGCAGACTGTATTTTTCTTATGGGCCGAATCGAATTCCATCGGCATATTTATTGGCAAAGTTTTGTTTTATAAAAAAAGATATTAAATAAAATATAGTTTTAAAGGGTTAAGGGGGGAGTCGGCTGGGCCGTACCCTCCCCCCTTCCTTGGTGGCTGCGAACTAGCCACAACAGTCTTTATGGACTGTTGCACCATTCGTAATAGCAATTAACTAAAGGTTCACTTTAATTTTATTTTTTTGTTGTTTTTATTTTATGTATTAAATTATATATATA